>CAUYUJ010009180.1:450000-467500 GCA_963575745.1 Prorocentrum cordatum
GCCCCGCCGAGGTGGGCGGGCCGCGCTGATTCGCCTTTCCTGGTTCGCCCTTCGCCCGCCACTCCCCCGTTGTGGGGTTGCGGACTCCTTTCCCTGCTCGCTCGCGGTCCCGTGTCCGGGCCCCTTTGGGGCCGCCCGCTCTCGGCTGGGCTGCCTCGCTCGGTCGGCGGCTCTCGGGCTGGCTCCGGCTCTCGTTCGGCGGCTCTCGGGCGCGTTGCCTGCGGGCGCGCTGCGTCGCGGCCTGGTCCCCTCCGTGGGGTGGCGGACCCGGTGGGTGCGCTCGGGCCGGCGGTCGGTTGGCCGGGCGCTGCTTCGCTGCCGCGTCGTCGCGTCGTTGTCGGTTCGTCGTGCCGCCGCCGCCGCGTCGTCGCCCGCTGTCGCCGCCGCTGCGGGCCGGTCGGTCGGCGGCGATCCTGGGCCCGCGCTGCCGAGCTTTCCGACCCCGGTGTTCTGGGGGTCCCCGGCCCGGTGTCCCTCCCCGGTTCTGGGCGCTCCTGGTCCTTCCTCGGGCGCGGTGCTCCGCTTCCTCGTCGCCTCTGCTGGTCGCGGCTCGGCTTGCGGCGGGCGCGCTGGGTCCCGGGTCGGCGCCCCGTCGACGGGATCCGCCCCTCGTCGCTTTGCCGTGGCTCGAAACTTTCTTTTGGCCCATGGTCGGGCCTCTGCGCTACTATGCGCAAGGGTATCGCGGACCCGCGGTAGGAGACCTGGGACGTTGTAGCGCCCAGGCGCCCTGCCATGGGATCCGCGGTTCCCCTTCCCCGCGCCCACGCCCGCGCTGGCGGGCAGGTGGATGCCGGGGGTCCCGGCCGGTCTGGCTGTCGTCTCGACCGGTCGGCGTGGTGCGTGCCCGATAGCCGGCGCACGCGCGCCCGAGGCTACGCCCATCCGCGCGCCCCGTCGCCTTTTGGCCGGCACGATCGCTGGACGTGCACGGTCGGCCCACTGGGGCCCTCTGGGAGCGGTGCGACGGCCCACTGGGGCCCGCGTCGCAGTATTCGCGGCTCCCGGCGTCGCGTCAACGCCACCCCCAGTTCCGCCGGCATGGTCAATGGACCTGCTCGGTCGGCCCATTGGGGCCCCACTGGGAGGTTGTCGCTCAGGCCCACCTGGGGCACTGATGCGATTGTCTGGCGACGGACCATGGAGGCCCACACCGTGCCGAGGTGCTCGTTTCGGCTCCGGTGGCGCAGTGCGTCCTCCGCCCCTGCGCTGGGTCTGCGTGCCGGCTCAGGAGAGCGGGTCACCGGGGCCCGCGGTGCATTGGTCGCTCAGGCCCAATGGGGCCCTGCTGCGGCTTCTGGCAACGGCCCACTGGGGCCCGCGCCGTGCCGATACGCTGCGCTTCGGCTCCAGCGCCGCGCCTGCCGGCCTCGAGAGTGCCCGCGCCCGGCCCGGCCACAGCCCGGCACCCTCATGAGGGGTAGAGGACTCGCCAGTTGCAGCCCGGTCGGTCCGTCGGCGGTCGGCCTCGGATTCCCGGTCAACCGGCGGTGCGGCTACCGTTCGCGCTTCCCGTTCCGTCCCAGCGCGCGCCTAGCCGTGGCAGCGCGGCCCGCATCACGTCTCGCTTTGAATCGCGACGGACGCTGGGGGCGAGATGATCGCCGAGCTCGCAGTGCTTCTTTTCGCAGCTGCCGGCTTCGCCCGCGGGGTCGGGCTCGCCGCGCGGACCAGCTGGAACTGGCTGCGCGGGGTGCAGCGCGACCGCCGCATGGCGCGCATGCGGGCGGCCCCAGACGCAGGGCGCAGCGAAGTGCCTCCCCTCTTGTGGAGATGCTCCGCGTTGCCTTGAGGAGCGGAGGCCGCGGTGAACCTCCCCTGGCGCGCCGACAGACTCGGGGCTCCGCAGGCGCGCCGCGCGCGCCGCGGGGAGAGGCTCCGACACGCGCGCGCGTTCGACCCTCTTTGCAGGTTTGCAACAACTGCACGTACTGGAAGGGGGCGGGCCACCCTTGGATGGAGCGTCTGCACGCCTCATTGGCGCATGTGAGATACTCGGTCTGGAGGCCCCTCCGCAGCGGTCGCGCCACAGGTCGCCTCGCTCGGCGCCGCGCGAAGGACGGATGGGCGCCCAGACAGGTGCGTCTCGACGTCGGCCTCACCTTGCGTGGCCTTGTGCCGGCGCTTCGCCGCGTTCCCCCCGCCCGTGCGCGCGCGCGCGACGCTCCGCGACGGATGTCAGGGCCGTGGACCTGACGACGCAGGGGGTCGCCCCGTACGTGCATTGGTTCCGGCCGACGAAGCCGGGAGCGGTAGCCTTCGATTGCCGATTCTTTCGCGACGAATGCAGCGCGAAGGGGTTCCATCTCTCAGCAGGCTGCCGCGCGTGCTTCGGAGACATCGAGTCCGATCTGGGCTCAGAGAAACCTTCGCCATGCTGGGCCACTTCCTAGACGCAGTCGCGGCGGCCGCGCTGGCGAAGGCAGTGGTCCGAGTCGCGTCGGACAGAATCGCGGGGCGCTCCCCTTGGGGCAGGGAAATGCCCTCCAGGGAGGGTGCGGGGCTGCCCCTTCCTGTGTAAAGACACCTGGTGCCATGGCGGTGCGCGAAACAGGCTCGCCGCGCCGGGCTTCTGGTGGCCTCCCCGCCCTCGTCGCCGCGGCCAGGGTCGGCTCGCGGTGCGCGGGACCGGGCCCGGGCGGGTCCTCTACCGGCCTGGGAAATCCCGGCAGCAGCGGATGACAATGGCGAGCGCCCCCGGCGGACGGTCCGAGCGGCACGTTCCGGCTCGGCTTCCCGACGAAGGCGGCCGGCGGCCCCGGCGGATGGTCCGGGCGGCGCGGTCCGGGTCGGCTTCTCGACGACGGCGGCTGGCGGCCCCGGCGGATGGTCCGGGCGGCGCGGTCCGGGTCGGCTCATCGGGCTCCGCCACCCCGCCGGCCCCTCCCGCGCTCCCGGGACCCGCGGATCGCTAAGCGTGGCACCATGCGTGTGGCTCGATCGCCGTCGCTCTCGGGCCTCCACGGCTGGCCCGTTAGCTCGTCGGCGGCTCTCGCTGCCGTTCGTACTTCGGTTATTCCGAGGCTCCCGCCCAACCGTCAGACCCCCAGCTGGGTCGCCCGGGCAAGGAGACCCGAGCGGGCGCGGCGCGCCGCACTGAGCGACCGAAGCCAGGCATCGCCTCCCTTCGCTGCGCACGCGATCACCGCCATGTCGGCGGCCGAAGCAATGCTCTCTTTCCTTGCGAAACATGCCGTGCCGCCTGGGGCGCCCGACAAAGACGGCTGGGTCAAGGACATGGCCGCTTTGCTCAACAAGCATCAGGCGCGCGTCCGCCCGCCGACCCGCGTGCGCGCGCCTCGCCCTCCCCCCCCCTCTCCGTCCGCGCGTCAGGTGCACCCGGACCCTCGTGTATGTGCATCCGAGCACGATTGCCGACTCGCCCGGCAAGGCGCACGCTCTCGACATGGCCGTCCAGGCCCGCGCGCGCCCGACCCCGCTCCGCTTCGCTTCGCGACGCCGTCTCGCAGGCGGCGAAGAAGGAGTTCGCCCCCGCCGGAACCGCCCGGCCGGCCGGCCCAGCGGCACCCGCAGCGGATCCGCTGACGGAGCTCACCCGCATTCTCAACAAGGACGACGCCCCCACGGTGCACGTGGACGTCCAGGCGAAGCTGGGCGCAGTCACCTTGGCCAACCTGCCCGCCTCGGCTTGGCCAAGGCGCGCCCCCCCCCTCACTGTCGGCCCGGCACGCCGCCTTCCGCTCGCGTCCGCCTCGCCAGGACCGTGCGCGTCGATTCCCTCGCGTCTGAGGTTGACCGCCTGAAACGGAAGAAGGGCCTCGCAGCCCCCTTCGTCAACGTCGACCTGCGCCACTGGCTCCCCTCTGGCGCCTCCGGCAGCTTCCGGTCCCAGGCCGACGTCGACGCTCAGGCCGGCGGGAACGCCGGGGCCAAGCCCCAGCTGCCGGGCTGGACCGAATGGCACCTCGCCATGGACCAGTGCCCCCTTCGACCTTGCGTGCCGCCCGCGCGTCCCGCGGGCTCGCCTTCCCGTCGCCGCTGGCTGTGCAGGTGCGCAATAACTGCTGCCGTCACGGAGCAGCTCGACTTTGCATCGGCGCTGGCCCACAAGCAGATCTTCCTGATGGCACCTCGCGCACGCGCGCGAATCCCATCACGGCGCTAACCCCCCTCCGCCCGTGTCGCAGGTGGCTGCCCACGCGCAGCTGAAGAACCGCAAGTCCGTCCTGGGCGTGATCTACGATGAGGTCGCCCGCCGCAGCTGGGCCGACAAGGCTGCCGCCGGGGTCGCGGGCTTCCAGGCCCGCGCCCATCATCTCACGCCCGCGCCCGCGCGCTCGCGACGCGCGCCCGCCATCGCAGGTGAACCAGGCGGCCCTCGCCCTCGACGAGGTGCTGCTCCGCCAGGCCGAGCGTGAGTACGATTTCGAAGAGAAGGGCTTCCGCGGCGGCCCTGCCGCCCCGAGGCTGGAGGGGGCTGGCCCGGGCCCCTGCGTCGCCCAAGCGCAGCCAGGCCCACCGCGCCGGGCAGGGGCTGACCGCGCAGCAGGCCCAGCAGGCCCAGCAGGCCCACCAGGGCAAGCGCAAGGCCGGCTCTGGCGGCAAGGGCGGCTCCTGGGGGGGCTGGGGCAAGAAGAGCAACGGCGGAAACGGAAGCAAGTGGCAGCGCCGCTGAAACACCGGAGTGGGGGAAGCGCGCGCCGGACGGGCACAGCCGTCAGCGCGGCGCGCGGAGTCATCCAAGAACATTGCGATTGGTGCGGCTTTCGCCCCAAGGGACCCATGGCGCACCATGTTTGCGCGGGTCCCGCCTCCTCCCTCCTCCCGCCGCGCGCCCTCGGTCTCGCCCCCCCTCTCCCTCCCCTCTGACGCGCCCACTCGCAGCTCGCCCGCGCCATGAAGCGCCCACGTGAGCCCGGGCGCCGGGATGAGCCGGCGCATGGACGCTCGGCTTCCGATGCTCGCAAGTTGTCGTTTGCCGAAGCAGCCGCCCTCGAAGGCGATGCCAGCGTCGCGCAGGGGCGCGGTCGCGTGCCGCAGCAACCGCCCCCGAAGGCGATGCTTGCTTCGCGCGGGAATGCAAACTCTCGCCGGACACCGTGGAGGCACTCGAATGGATGGCCTCGCGCTCGCCCGACGAGGTGTCGCCGCGCGCGCGCGCGGGTCGATCGCGCGGCACGCCCGCGCGCGAGGTGCGTCAGGAGAGAGAAAGAGCAGTGCAGAGAATCCTCAACATGGGCCATCAGTTTCGAAGCGCTGGTTTGATCGAACTCTGGAATCGTCACGCGGATCCGGGGGTCGAGACGGTGGCAAGGGGCGTCAACGGCCCTCCCTTCGAGAGGTTACTCGCCGACGCGGGCTTCGATGACCCGCAGTGCGTCGAGTTTTTCCGCGAGGCGCGCCTAGCGCGGTGCGAACTCGCCGACTGGGAGCACGCGCCGCCGCGCGGCCCGCACAGGGTGCTCCCCTCATCGGGAAGCTCGAGCGATCAGGGACGGGCGTCGAAGCGGTTCATCCGCCGATGATTCCGCTGGAAGAGATCCTCAGAGGCCCCGCGCGCGCGTCGCCTCCGCGGCGGGCTTCCATCTCCCCTTTCGCGGCGCCGCGACGCAGACAACACCAGAGACAGGGGAAAGCTTTTCAGAAGGACGCGGCCGAGCGACTGCGACGCGGCGCTGCATGAGTGCGCCCTCGCCGACGCGAGAGAGGGGATGCTGGCGCCGCCGCGTCCTCTGTCCCCCGCAGACGCGCCCGCAGACGCGGCGGTTATCCTTCGTTTTGGCGTAGAGCAGGGGATTCGGCCCGACGGAACCGCGAAGGCGCCGCCGCGCCCGGCCAGCCTCGCGCGCGAGTCGCCCGCGCGGGAGGTGCGGCTGTCGACGATTGCAGCGCGGCCCATCTAAACAGAGGGACGCAGCCTCAGGAACGCATGAAGCACGACACAGTCGACGCTTTATTTGACGCATCCCGGAAGCTGGCCCGGCGCGATCAACGGCGCCTGCGCCGCATGCGCGCGCCGCGCCCTCCCCCTCAGGCACACCTGGGCCCTCTGGAGTTCTTCAGGGCCGATATTGACTCTGCGTTCCGCAGGGTCCCCCTTCGCCCGGACCACAGGTGCCTCGCGTGGGTGATCTATTGCTTCTCCGGGATCGTCTGGGGTGCACAGCACGTCGCCCTCCCCTTCGGTGCAGGCGCGCTCCCCCCGGCCCCGCGACCCGGCCCCTGGCCGCCGCCTCCCCCGCGCACCGCGGCGCAGTCAGCAGTGTCCACAATTGGGAAAGAATCGGGGAGGCCTTCGTGGCCATTTGCCGACGGCTCCTTCGGATTCCAGTCCTAAGATATGTCGACGACCTGTTCAGCGTCGACCGCCGGGGGGAGGCCCGCTCTCTCCCTCGACTCCCTTGCTTGCGCGCTTGTGCCCGTCCCCTCCCCCCTCGCGCGCGCGCAGGCCCACCGCGCCTTGACATGCGTAGTGCGGGTGATCAGATGCATATTGGGCTCGGCATCGGTGGCTGACCGGAAGACTGAGTCGGTATGCCCGCTCGTGATTCTGGGATTGTCGATCTCGGTTCGCCGCGACCCGTGCGCTTTGTTCGCGAAGGGGGGCGGTCGGTTCGGCGCGCGCGTTCCTGCAGGCAACGAACACGGGTTTGACGGCCTGCCCGTCAGACGAGAAGGTCCAGAAATGGGTGAAACGCATTACTGCGGCGCTGCACGACGGATCTATGACAGCAGGCCCGCGCGCCCCGTGCGCCGCGCGGGCAGGGGCGACGCCTTGCGCAGGATGTGCCGCGAAACTCGCGGGCGCTCTGTCCTGGGCGGCATCCTGGCAATTCCGCAGGCTCGGCCGCGCCATGCTGCGGCCCCTGTTCGCTCATGCCCATGGGGGACGCCCGACCCTGCCGCTCCCCGCACTGCGGAGCTTGGCGTGGTGGTTGGATGTCCTGGGGCGAGGCGTGGCCGAAACGAGGGAATGGGTGCCGGCGGATGCCCGTCCGCCGGTTCTCGTATTCGCTGATGCCCGGGGCGAACCCCCAAGAGCGGCAGCCGTCATCTGGTTCGACGGGCGTTGGGAATACACGGACCAGATGCCGCCGGCCTGGCTCACGAGGCCCCGTCGCGCGCCGGCGCCCGCCCGGCGCAGTCTCGCCCGCGCGCAGGCAGCTCCAGGATCGAAGCGACAACCAGATCGCAGGACTGGAGATGCTCGCCTCAGCCCTGGCCATCTCCACTTGGGCTGACGAGCTTCGGGGCCGCAGGGTTCGCCTCTTCAGCGACAACACGGTCGCTGAATGGTCGTTTCGTAAGGGGTCGGCGAAGTGCAGCGATCACGGGGCCATCGTCCACCACTTCTGGTCGGTGATCGGGCAGCTCGGGATCGACCTTCGGATCGACCGCGTCCCGTCCGGCGAGCGCGCACTCCGGGCCCCGGCCGGTCGCGCCCTTCCCCCTTACCCTGCGCGCCGCATCACACGATAACATGTCCGACCTGCCGAGCCGGGAGGAATACGATCTCATGTGCCACATCGGTGCCACCTGGAGGCGCCCGTGGCTGCGGACGGAGTTTTGGAATCTCCAGCTGCCAAGCCAGCTCGCGGCCTGCCCCGCTTGAGCTCGCGCGCCACTCGCTTTTCCCCGCTCCCGCTCTCCCGCCCACCCACCCCTTGCGTCCGCGCTCGCGCAGCGCCATGCGGCAGGTCTGCCCCCGCCCCGAGGGCATCCTCGACGCACCCATGCCGCGCGATCGCGCAAACCCGCGGCGGTGCTGTTACGTTCGCCTGATTCAGCGAGCGCACACCGCGAGTCACCTCGCGAAGGTCGCTGCACATTCCCTTTTCAGGAGCGAGATGAGGCAGCGCGTCGCGGACGCGGCGGCCTCGTGGCTGCGGGGCCGCGGGGTCCGCTCGTGGTATCAGCTCGGGCAGCTTCCCGCGGACTCGGTGCCGTCCCTGGGAATGTCAACGAACGCGCGCGCGACGATCCTCCGGGCTATCCAGCTGGCCATCGAGTGCCGCCTGGATGAAGCCCTGTGCACTTTCGGCACGGCGCCCGTACCGGAGCCCAGCAGCTCCACCAGTGATTCCGACACTGTCGACTATCGCCCGACGACGATGGGCGCGCCGGGCGCGTACGTCGATGACGACCCGATCGAAACGACGTCTCCCTAGGCGCGCCCGCGCCGGCCAGCGCCGGTCGCTCCCGCTCGGGTCCGAGCAAGGCACGCTTCCGCAAAAAGGGAGCGAACGCCGCCTGGCACAGTGCGTCAGAAGCCAGGCTGGCGCGCTCCCACCGCGTCGGGGCTCTCGAGAGGCGCGCAGGGCGCGAGGCGACCTCTCCCTCCTTCGGGGCTCCAGAGAGGCGCGCTGGGCGCGAGGCGACCTCTCTCTCCTCTCTCCCATCGGCGCGCCAGCATGAAGCTCGCCGACCAGGTTGCCGCGGCGGCCCCGTGGGCGTCACCCGCGGTCGTTGACGAAATCGCCAGGTTTCTGGTTTCCTGCGATGTCTTCGCAATTTCCTCCGTGCGGTCGGTAGGCGCCCCCGAGACATGGAATGGCCGCGGGGCGCTCTCACCCGATGCGCAGCGCGCGATTCCACTGTTCGCGCGGGCGCGGGAGGCGCGCCTTGCTCGGGGCCCGGTACGCCGCCGTCCTCAATAGTGCCCCGCGTTCCCTCGGAACGTGGACGGCCGGCCTGAGGTGCTGGTATCGCTTCGCCAAATCGCAGCTTGGCCAAGGGGACAGCCCCTTGCCGCCAACTGCGGACGAGCTCTGCCTCTGGGCCCTGTGTTTTCGAACCCAGGCACCTTTGCCAACTATGAGGCTCAGGTCGACAAGGCATGCGTGCTTCTAGGTCTCGATCGCTCGGCGTTCCGCAGCCCAGCAGTAGCGCGCGCGAAGACCGCGATCAAGCACCGTGCGCCTCAGCCCGGCCCGCGACCTCCTCCGGTCACGCGGAAGACGCTAGTCGCAATGCTGCCGCACGTGCCAGATCCTCGGGTGCGAGCGCTGTTCGTGGTCGCATTTGCCCAAGCCCTAAGGCTGCCCTCGGAGGCGCTGCTTATCCGCATTGGCGATCCCGCGATGGCGGCCAATTTCCGTTTCAAGCAGGAGGAACTTGACCGCCCAGCGCCGACCATCGTGTTTTCACCACGGGCGAAGCGGTCGTCCTCCACCTTTCGAGGCGCAAGCGCATGCCTAGGCCGAGCGTTGTCAGACGTTCGTGCTGGTGTCGCATATGCACCGCGACCTGCCCGGTGCACGCCCCGCGCACCCTGCTGGGCGATGTAGCGCCGGGTGCCTCCCCCTTCGCCCACTTGGCGAAGCCGACCAAGGCAGGGCGCGTTCTCCCCGTGCCGGCGGTTGCCCGCAACCTGCGCAGGTCGGCGCACGCGGCGGGGCTCCCCAATGCCGCCCGTATCACCTCTAGGTGCCTGCGGCGCGGCCACGCGGAGACCCTCCGACAAGGTGGGTGGAGCCTCGCAACCATTTTGAGGTCCGGTAACTGGAGGTCCGGCGCCTTCAAGGCCTACCTAGACCAGCCTGCCTTGGAGGGCGCTGCGACGGGCGAGGGCATGGCCCTCTCCGCCAGCGTGGGCCCAGGGGCCGCGGGCCAAGCCCCCGCAAGCGCTGCCACTCAGCCGTAATGCGCGCTTCGTCGCGCCTTTCGTACCGCGCGCGGCAAGAAATCCGCGACGATTGGCAGTGGGGGGCGCGCGCACGACGGCTGACGCCAGCCTGCTGTTGCATTGGGTTATAGCAGCCGGGCGTCGCCGTCGAGGCGCGCGCCGCCGCCGCCTTGTGCTCGGCGGGGGCAGCGCCGCCCGACGCGCCGCCGCACCCGTCGCAGGATGGTTGCTGCGACCGCGTGGCGGACGCCGGAGAGCGCCGCGCCCGCAGCGCTGTGGTGAGCGAACAGCCGAGGCACGAATGCTGTTCGCGGGCGCAGCAGCGAGGCTGCCCTGCGCGCGCGTCCGCGCGCCGCGCAGCGAGCGAATGAGCTTGCGAGGGCGCGTCGCCGCGAGGCGAACAGCACGCGAAACGCGAGAAAGATGGAGCCGCGGCTTTGTCGGCTGCGCCGCGGCTAGGCCGCCGCGGAGGGAGCGAGCACGAGCGTTTACCGCGGCGCCGGCCAGCCTTGCCGCGCACAGGTGAAATCATAATTTGACCGCGGCAGGCGGGGCGCCATCTCTGGCCTGGGCGCGTTTCGCCCCACCCACATCCGCCCGGGTTGTAGCGGCCAGGCGTCGCCGTCGAGGCGCGCGCCGCCACCGCCTTGTGCTCGGCGGGGGCAGCGCCGCCCGACGCGCCGCCGCACCCATCGCAGGACGGTTGCTGCGACCGCGTGGCAGACGCCGGAGAGCGCCGCAGTCGCAGCGCTGTGTCTCTTCTTTGCCTTCTTCCTCTGTCTTTTCCTTCGCCCTCTTCCTCTGTTGTCTTTGCTCCCGCTTCTGCCGCGACGCCGCAGTGCTTCGCCTGTTCATTTTCCGCGTGTCGCTGGCGGCTACTGCCCTGTGCTCGACTTTTGCCATCGACCCTTCGGACGGCGCGCAGCCATCTGCGTCGTTCGCGAGCACGATGTATCCCCCCCACCCCATCCAGAAACGATCAGCAGGGGAGTCGGTGAATCAGGGGCGGCAGGACGCATGCAGTTGCGCAACCGTCTTCGGGAAAACAAGGACCACAAAGAGCTTCCCGCGTTGAAGTTTATGATGGATATCCGTGCAAGCTACGATGGTGCTTCGATGAGGTGTGAGGGGTCTTTCGATGTCTCGTAATGGCTGTTGCGCTGATTTGTATCTGAAGTCCGCGTGCGTTTCGAAACTTGGAGCCGTCCGGGGGTTCTCTTGGGGTTCTCTTGGGGCCCTCTTGGGGCCCTCCTGGGGCTCTTTATTGGGGCTCTCTTGAGGTCCTCTTAGGGCCTTTCTAGGGCCTTCTTGGAGCCCTCTTGGGGCTCTTTTGGGGTGTCTTGGGGTCCTCTTGGTGCTCTTTTGTGGGGTCTGGGGGCCGTCTTGGGCCTCTTTTGGGATGTTCGAGGGGCCTCTTG
Source organism: Prorocentrum cordatum (assembly GCA_963575745.1). Taxonomy (NCBI): domain Eukaryota; class Dinophyceae; order Prorocentrales; family Prorocentraceae; genus Prorocentrum; species Prorocentrum cordatum. Next base: position 461,005 of record CAUYUJ010009180.1, read on the forward strand.
GGGCCGTTTCAAAAAAAAGAGGGGCTGTTTCAAGTCGGATCGCCCCCGTCGGAGGCGCAAATATGCCGTCTTGGGGCGCTCTTGGGCCGCCCTTGGGGCGCTCTTGGGGCGCTCTTGGGGCCGTCTTGGAGCCCTCTCGGGCCTCTTTTGGGGCTATCTTGGGCCGTCTTGGGGCCATCTTGAAGCCCATCGGAGGCGAAACAGCGAGAAGGCACACCACATTGATTTCCTTAGGCTTTTGAGGGATTTTGGCCTCGTCCTCGGAGGGCTCGGAGGGTACTTGCAACCGTTTTGGGGCCGCCTGGAGGCCTCTTGGATGCGTGTCGGAGGTTATCTTGAGCCATCTACCGCTATCTTGGGCCATCTTGGAAGCCATCTTGCTCTTTCTGAAGCCCTTCTGGAACCATCTTATGCCGAAAAGGACCCTCTGCCGCATCGCGGGGGAGCCCGTCCAGACGCACGGCAGGTGGGGGGTAAACCTCCCGAGCAGGGAAAAGATGAGGTTGGAAAAGGAAACGCCCTAAACCACCTGCGCCGAGAGGACTGGTATAATTCCGAGCCGCACTCGCCAGGCCTTCGTAGTGTTGGCCGCTTGTTTGGGAGAGCATTTTCAAAGTATCAGCTCGCAGAGAATACAAGTGCCTTGTATTGTTCGGAGACAAAGAGGCAGCACACCTCCTGCTGCTTGAGCCCAAATGCCTATGGAGTCCTCCTTTGCGGTCATCCGTCCTCTTCGTCCGCCTCCATCCTCTTGTTGGTCCCTCTATTTTTCTCCCCCTTCCCCCCTCCCTCGTGCTCCTGCTCCCCTGATTATTCATCTCTTTGCCCTCCTCCCTCCTCCTCCTGATCCTCCTCTTTCTCGTCCTCGTCCTCGTCGCAGTCGTCCTCGTCCTCGTCCTTGTCGTCGTCGTCGTCGTCGCTTGGCGCGCTTCCCCTGCGGCTCCCGAAGGGCGCAGCCTGTGCGGATCGTTGCGCACACCGTGCCCAGTGCGCTGCGCTGGTGGCACAGCGCCGAATGTAATCGAGACGCTGAAACCGAGTTTCGAGGTTCGAGGTTCTATTTTCGAGGTGCTGGCCTGGACACCGACGTCGCTCCGCCCCCGACCTGGACGCCGACGTCATCGAGGCTGACCCTTTACTGGAGCCTTGGCCGGAATGGATTAAGCGTGCCACCCACGAGGCAGTACGACGGATGCACGAATATGATGTGGATTATTGGACCACGATCTACAGGCGAAAAACATGGGAATGGGCGCGGAAAGTTCTATTTATGCAAGCACCAGAATGGCCGGCTCAAATCCTGTACTGGGCTCCACAGCTGGACCTACGCACACCAGCCCGGCGACGCCCAGGGCGCCCTAAGACCCGATGGGTTGACGATATCAAACAACATGTGCTGACCACTCTTGGCCACGACGATGGGACACAGGTTGCGATGTTAGAAATGTGGGACCAACTGAAGGACGATTATATCAAGATGTGAGCGGGCCTCGGCCCTCCCGGCAGCTCCCTCGCGGAGCCTTGCGCCGGCTTCCGTTCCGTTCCGTTCCGTTGCTCGGCGGTTCTCAAGCCTCGGGGTGCGATCCAACGGCTGTGCCCCGCCGGGCTCGTTCCGAGGGTGCCCAGATCGTCTCGAACGGCCGCCAATCGAGGCTGTAAGAGACGGGGGTCATCGGACGGGGCCAGGGCGAGGATAAATCCTTTCCAGAACGTCCCAGAACGCTTTCACTTTCCTGAACGCACTGAGAAGGTCGCGGCGCCCGATACATCCCCCATTCCCGCTGGATCTCAGATCTTCTCTAGTTATTCATCCGTACCCGATTTCACCCTCGTCCTAGCTGAGGTCAATGCAAACGGGAGTCAGCCAGAGCGCTGGATCTTGCGGGATCCTGCAGCGCCATGGCTGCGCTGACCCGGGATAGCGTGCAGGAACCTGCAGCATTGTGCAGGATTTCGCAATGCGGGGTTTGCATTGACTCAGGTCCGTGCGTTCCCGAGCCAGAAGGCGGAGTTGTGGCCCGAAAACCGAAGCCCGCGTCAGCGGCAGCGGTAGGAGGGGATAGACTAAGTCGTCCATTTCCCATGGAGGCCCGATATCCCACCCCGCCCAGGAACGTGTGGATTCGCTCTCGGGGGCGAGTCGCCGATGTATCGGCGACGTGTCGCAGAGTCTATGCCAATGTTCCCCCTCCCTGAGCTGGTACCTCCATTCTCGTAAGTGCGGGTTCGGATTGGAATCGCCGCTCCTTTGGGTCTTCACGGCCGTTCCGCCAGCGCTCCTCGGGCACCCAGGCGCTCGTGGAGCAAAAGAGGGGCCTGGTTCCTCATTCAGCGTTCCTCGGTTCCTCGTGGTGCTTACCTTGACCGTGCACTGCGCCAGACAGGATGCGCTCAACACACGACGCTTCGCGCTCATTCTTACTTCGCCAGCTCACCCTCACATGCAGCTCTTTCTTTCACAACCTCCTCCTCCTCCTCCTCATCCTCCTCTCTCTCTCTCTTGCCCCTTCTCCCCGCCCCTCCGATGCCCCTCCCTCGCTTCGTTCTCGGCCTCGTCCACTTTCTCTCTGTGCTGTGCCACTGCTGCCGTTGCTGCTACAACGTACTGTACTTCTGCTGCGCTCCTGCACATCCGCGTTCTCTGCCCCATCCCCACTCGTCCTCCCCGTTGTTTGCCCCATCTTCTCGTGGTGGTTCACTTGCTACTGCCCTGCATGTTGTGCTGTTGATGCCAGCAAGCGGGTCCGCCCGCGTTGCCGAGTTGACGAGGGGGGTGGGGGTACGAGGGAGGGTGGCAGGGAGGGGGCGAGGACTGGATGCGGATGGACGCAGGCAGACAAAAGTGGGGGGAGGGACGGGACCATGTGGGGAGGTGGGGCAGCCAGGGGGGAGGGCGGGAGAGGGCGGGAGAGGAGAGATGTCCCACCGAGACGCGCGCGCGCGGTGGAGCGCGCGGTTGTCTTGGGAGGACCCCAGGGTGGTGCTGTCGGAGTACCGCGGTAGCCTCGAGAAGCAGATCGAGGCCGCCTCCGCCCTATGCCCTCCCGCGCCCTCGCCCTCGCCCCCTGCCCTCGCTCCGCCAGTCTCTGCTGCGCCCTCTCCGCGACCTCGACTTCGCTCTCCGTCTTGTCCTTCCCTTCTCCCCGTCTTGTTTAACATTATCATTCTTATTATTCGTTTTCTTCTTCTTATTTTGTTGTTGTTTGACTTATATTCCATTCGTATCATTATTTTTTTTTGTTGTTGTTGTTATTCGTGTTATTATTTCTATGGCTACTACTACTACTATTATTATTATTATTATTATTATTATTATTATTATTATTATTATTATTATTATTATTAGTATTAGTATTATTATTATTATTATTCTTATTTTTCCCCCTCTCCTCCTCCGCCTTCGCCTCCGCCTCCGCCGCCTCTTCCTGCGTTTCCTCTTCCTCCTCCTTTTTCCCCTCTCCCTCCCTCTCCCCCTCCACCTCCCCTCTCCCTCCTGTCCCCTCCTCGTGCTCATGATCATCCTCCCGAACGCGCATGGAGACCGGTGGGGAATGTGCGCGGGAAGATGGTGGGAAGGGCAGTTTGAGGGAGGGGGGCGGGGTTAGAAAGGGTGGGCCGTGCTTGACTGGGTGGTGCGATAGGAGCGGATCTCGGCTTTGCGCACCTCCCTCCTTCGCTTCCACTTTCCCCCCCTCTCCCCCTTGCCTCCCCTTCGCCCCCTCCACTCTCTCCCCTCTTCTCCTGCCACCTCCCCTCCCCGCTTGCTTTCCCCCTCCCTTGGGGGGATGGAGGTGGGGTGGGGGGGAAATATGAGGGGAGAGAAGGGAGAGGAGGGGCGTTGGGAGTTTTGGAGGGGGGGGGTGGAAAGGTGAGGGGGTGATGCCTGCCTGCCTTGCCCTGCAGGGAGAAGGGCTCGGGCAGACCAAAACGCAGTGTGGCACCTCGTACTCGCGGACACGACGGATCGCGAACGCAGGAGCCAGAGCCCATTGGCCACAGCGAGGAACTGAGCACCGAGAAAGAGGAAGACACGCGCGCACTGCACAGCAAGAGGGAGTCCGATGCAAGCGAGCGTGCCTGTTGAACAACCCCGGCCGTTCGTGGACTCGGTTCCTGCACATCTCCTAGGTGTACTACAAGCAGGAAGCTGACGAGAGCGAGCTACATGCCGCAGTCCGTTCTTCGAGCCGCGTCCAGACTCGGTGAACGACACGCCTTCCTTGCCGTGCCGCCCCACGCAACCCGAGGGGTACCACTCCTTGGGGTGACTCCACACCCCCACGCACGCCAGGGCGGGGCACCCTGGCCGTGGGAAGGATGGGTGTGGGACCCATCATGAGCCCCCCGCAGGGGACCCGCCTCCCGCCCAGGCGCATGCGACTGGCGCCGATCTGGCGTCGATCAGCCTCGATCGTCGTCGATTCGTGCCAGTCAGCGCTGGGTAGCGTCGACCCGCAGGAGGGCAAGATGACATGGGAGGCTCCTCGCGAGCTGCCACAGGACCCCCAATGCCCGAGAGAGCCTTCCGCAGAGCAGCCCTCCCCTCGCCCGGGAGGCCAAGCGGCTGCGCAGGCAGGCCTTCCAGGCCCACGAGCGGGGGCTCGCGCAGCAGATGGCCGCCACGGAGGCCCTGGAGGCCTTGCGCGGGAGCGGCCTGGGCCGGCGGGGCGGGGTGTGCAGAGGGTCGGGAGCCTTGAGACGGGGGTCAGTGCAAGCGGGGGTCAGCCAGAGCGCCAGATCTTGCAGGATCCTGCAGGGCCAGGGTCGCATTGACCCGGGTTCGGGTGCAGGATCCTGCAGGACCTTGCAGGATCCTTCGCATTGGCCCGGGTTTGGGTGCAGGATCTTGCATGATTCTGCAAGTCCTGGCTGACCCGGGTCTGAATTGACCCTGGTCAGAAGATCCAGAAAAGGGGTCGTCGCCATTCGGGACCATCGAGGTGGGTACGGCAGGTGCATGCGGCGTTGGTGCGCCGGCGGCGCTGGCGAAGGCGTTCAGGGCCGAATTCGGCGACGCGGAAGCACCGAGGGGCACGGTGGCGCCTCTGGACCCGACAGGATTCAACCTTGAACGATCGGAGCCGCGATCGATTCAAGGTGGAGCGATCGACGCGGTGTCACAAACCTTTGCGCGCGCCGACGCCGCGCGAACATACCGTACGGCAAGAATGGGTACAAAAAGACCGAAAGCAGTTCCTGTCCATTTTGAACAGGGACCGTTGTCGGTGTCGCCGCGGACGTTGTCCATTTGAGGCAGAAGGCCGCCTGCCCGACAGCGGCCGCTGTCGGTTTTGGACAACATTTGCTGTTGGGCATCGTACCCATGTTTTCCGTCCCCACTTCGGGCGTCCAGAGCCATGGGCCAAAGTCAGGTTTCTTCTTACAGTGGAAGCCCATGCCAAGAAACACCCTGCTTGCCTCCAGGGTGCCCTGGGTTTCTCATATTTCGATGGTTTTGCAGTGGGAAGCGTGACGTTCCCACGCCACAAATCAATGGACGTCCTGGGGTCTCAGGGTTGTGTTTTTTGTGGAAAGGTTCTTGTGGTCGAGCTCCTACTGTACCCATTCTGGGCGTCCAGAGCCATGGGTCAAAGCCAGACTTCCTCTTACGGTTGGCATCGGAAAGATGGCGTGCGATGCGGCGCCACGGGCCCGCTTCTTTCACCCCGGCGCCCACATTGGGAAGTGCGTGCACAAGAGAAGTCTTGGAAAGGGGGACAGCGTACACAGCCCTCGCGGGGGGATCGCCTCACAGGAAGAGCGTGCTTTCCGGAGATTAATGTTGTGCGCTACCTTTGCAGTGCCAGCCGTAGATCTCCAACGATACGATCTTTTCAACCCTGGCGTTTCTCCTTGGTTTCGGCCCCCAGGGCCCACTGTCGGGCGCCGCGGGCCATCGGAAATGGTTCCGGGACGAAGAGCTGCCCTTAGGGGAAGGGGCCGGGCAGTAAAGCATACGTGCGGTAGGTACATGCGGCAATGGCGCGCCGGCGGCGCCAGTGAAGGCGTTCAAGGTTGAATTCTGCAACACGGAAGCACCGGGGGAGACGGTGACGCTATTGGACCCGACGGAATTCAACCTGGAGACGTCGGGGCCGCTATCAATTCGAGGTGGAGCGATCGACGCGGTGCCAAAAGCGTTTGCGCGTGGCGACGCCGCGCGAACCTGCCGCAGTTTTTCGGAAGTCCAGGGGGGGGGTCCTGGAGCGGCGCAGGCACAGTCTGGAGGCACCTCTGGCGCCGCCCCTGGCGCGCTCCCGGGGGGGGGGTCGGGGGTCCAGCGCCCATCGAGGAAACCCGCGCGGACCTCCAAACGTCTTGGGATGCCCCCAATACGGCCCAAGAGGGCCCCAAGAGGATCCCCAAGAGGGCCCCAAGAGGGCCCCAGATCGGCGATTTCCTGCACGATTTCTAAGGATATGTCAGCTTCTCGCTTTTTCGAGCTTTCTCAAGCGTTCCTCACGCTTATGCAGGTTTTTTTTTCCCAACCATCCTG
>CAUYUJ010009180.1:470000-472500 GCA_963575745.1 Prorocentrum cordatum
GGCTGCGTGCGTGCATGGGCTCACTGCGCGCTGCGTCGGTAGATTATTTCGTGGGCGAAAAACATATCTGCATCCGCGGCCTCGCAGGCAGGGTCCCTGGCCGGCGACCCCGCAAATGCATGGCGTTTGTGTTGCAGATGCCCCGCGCGGAACTGGTCCCTGAATCGCGTACCCGCGGAATCGCGCCCCAGAGTCCAGACCGCAAGGGCGTGGCTATGGATACGTTCGCCGCTGAGCTGCGCTGAGCGTTGTCGGTGACTTCTTGACGCCCGAAGCGACGGCCGTTGAGGCACCCTTGGCCGGCGTCGGCACCGCCAGGCTCGAACCTGATGCGGAGTTGTTGGCGCCTTCCGCAGTGCTGTGCTGATCGGGTTTCGCGCATAGCGTTAGGCTTCGAAATCCGAACTCTACCCTCGCCGATGAACGATTCAGGCAATTCTAGACGCTTCGCGTATCCCCACCAGCTTCTCCCTGCTGGACGGCGTCTGCTCTCCTGCCTACGGTCTCGCTCATACCCGACAGACACCCTGGGCTACTGACGCACTTCTTGCACGGAGTCAGATCCCCACTGCCTTGTGATCGTCGACTGACGCGATCCTTGACTGGGGGTGTGCGTCGCGCCATTTTGGCTGCGTCCTGGGTGGCTGTTTCCCTTCAGACTCCCTGGGCTGCAGCTTGCACCGCCGCCTGATCCGCGGCCCCCGCGCGCGCCCGGCGAATTCGTCACGGCCGCAGCCCGACCGTGACCCGCCGCCGCCGGCGCTTCCTCCGCCTGCGGCTGTAAAAAAAAGTATCCCCACCAGCCCGTCCAGAAACGACGCCCAGGCGAGTAGAGGGTCGTCCTGAGGGGCTTTTCGGCGTCTTGGGTGCCTCGGGGGGGCCTCTGTGGGCCGTTCGGGATCCTCTTTGGGGCCTCCTGGGGGCCTCTTGGGGCCTCTTGGGGCCATCTTGGGGCCTTTGGGGGCCTCCTGGGCGCTTCTGGGGGCCATCTTTGCACCCTCAGGAGGCCAAAATGGGGCCAAAATCTCAGTAAAATCAATGATTTTGGCTTCCTCGCCGAGGCCGTTTTGGACGCTCTGACCGCTCGCGGCCCCCCCAGTCCAGGTCCACGGGGAGGGGGTAGGGGGAGGGGTAATAAACCCCTCCCCGAAGGGAAAGAGGGAGGGGTGGAAGAGGAAACGCCTTAAACCACCGACGCCCAGAGGGCTGGTGGGATTGCCTCGATCAGGGAAGTGGACAGCACACAGAGGAAGCCAGTATGATACATCTTGGGATTTCTTGAGCCATCTTGGAGGTCATTTTGTGCTCTCCGAGGCGCTCTTGGAGTCATCTTAATCAGTGCCCCCCCAAGAGGCCAACATGTGGCTAAAACCTTAGTGCAAACAATGGTTTGACATTATCGCCGAGGCCTCTGGGAGCACCTTGGGTGCCTCTGGGGGGTCTCTTGGGGCCTCTTGGGGGTCTCTTGGGGGCCTCCTGGGGGCCTCTTGGGGGGCCTCTTGGGGCCATCTTGGGGCCATTCTGCGGCCTCTTGGGGCATCCTGGGGGCCTCTTGCGGCCATCGTGGAGGAAATCGATCAAAGAAGAGGGGAGCTTTAATTAGCGCTGCCCCCTCAGAAGGCCAAAATGGGGCCCAAACCATAGTCAAATCAATGATTTTGGCTTCCTCGCCGAGGCCGTTTTGGACGCTCTGACCGCTCCCCGCCCCTCCTGTCCAGGTCAGTGGGGAGGGGGTAGGGGGAGGGTAAACCCCTCCCCGAAGGGGAAGTGGGAGGGGTGGAAGAGGAAACGCCCTAAACCACCGACGCCCAGAGGGCTGGTGGGACTCGATGGGCGGCGGGGGTAGGGTTCGGAATTCGTCGAGCAGGTAGCGAAATGCGAACCCACCCCGACTCCCATCGATGTAGGAGAATCGATAGTTGGCGGGGGCAGGGTTCGGATGCCGTCACCTAATCGTGGTCATCTGCAGCGCCGTGACCGGGCGGCTGGTGAATCTTGCAAGTCTCGCAGAAGTCCAGCCGCACACGCGAAGGGGCCACACGCTGGCAGGGCGGGGGGGGGCCTCGCATCGCAGCGTGATGTCGACGCCTTGTGCTGGTGTGTACATCGTCAGGTGTCTTCGCATCCATGGTCGGCTCTCGGATGTGCCTTTCTTTCCGCTGTCGTGATCAGAGGTATCCGCGGCAACTGCACACCAAATCTCTACTCATGGGTCTGCAGGCTTACCATGTGCACGGCCCCCTTGACGACTCGCGAAGCGTAGTTCACATAGCTGACCGAGCCAGGTTGACCTCCGTCTCCACCTGTGCCGCCTGGCGAGGGTGCAGTTGGCGTTAGCTGCGCGCCTTGCCTGAAGGGCTCGCTCGGCTCCGACGCGCGCGGAACAGAGGGGCGTCACGGGCCTAGATTTTGGGCGAGTGGTTCGGGTCCTCCTTCCGCATGGGCGTGGGGATTAGTCGGCGGGGGTCGCTCCAGTCGGGGCGGGCAAACGGGGTCGCTC
>CAUYUJ010009180.1:477500-492065 GCA_963575745.1 Prorocentrum cordatum
TGCGATCATGTTCTTAACCATGATAATGAGCATGCTCATCTAGTTGTCCCCTCCCTTCTTTGAAGGCCAAAGCAGCAGGTTCCAGTAACTTTGGAGTCCCAGAGGAAGCATGGATGTCGTTCGTGACAGCGTCGGCCTGCCCCGTGTGGTTGGTTGTGGCAGGTCCTGAAGAGGATGGCCAACCACACGCCGAAACGCTGAGGGCGAACTGGACCAGGGGTGCCCGAATAGTTGGGCATACTCAGTCCGAGACCAAAGGAGGATCCCAAGACCAAGATCATGCATATTATGTTGCACTTGTGTTGACATGTAGTGGCTTTAAGAATCCTTCCGTTCAGAGTTGGCATGATGTTGCACTTGTTGTGATATGACAGACAAATTATTGGTTATCAGCCGAAAAGCTCTCCAAGAGCTCGTCTTCGGCGGTGCAGCATGTTTCCCATCAGCCAGAGTAGTAGCAGTGGTCGCTTTACCAAAGAGGGGGCTTCGCACGTGCGCTCTGATTGTGGTGCCCGAGAACCGGGATACGAAGTCGGCTCCGCCGTCCTGTGCTCCAGTCAGTGCTCTGGTCACGGGGGCGGGGGGTCGGACATTCAAGGACAAAGGGGGCACTTGCGGCCAGTCCGCCAGGTGCCGACGGTGTCGCGAAAGAGGGGGCAGTTGTTCCCTCCCTTCTTTGAAGGCCGAAGCAGCAGGTTCCAATAACTTTGCTTGACATCTTCCCAAAGGAAACAGGGACGTCGTTCGTGACAGCGTCGGCCTGCCCCGTGTGGTTGGTTGTGGCAGGTCCCGAAGAGGATGGGCAACCACACGCCGAAACGCTGAGGGCGAACTGGACCAGGGGTGCCCGAATAGTTGGGCATACTCACTCCGAGACCAAAGGAGGATCCCAACTCCAAGATCATGCAGATTATGTTGCACTTGTGTTGACATGTAGTGGCTTTAAGAATCATTCCATTCAGAGTTGGCATGGTGTTGCACTTTTTGTGATGTGACAGGCAAATGCTACATCTTGAGCATCATCATCATCGTCATCATCGTAATGGCCATCATCATCACCACAGTCATCGCCACCATGATCATCACCATCCTTAATACCATCCTCATCCTCATCCTCATCCTCATCATCATCATGGTGGTCCGGGGTTGGTGTTGGTGGTGGTGGTTGTCGTCGTCGCAGGTGTCGTCGTCGTCGAAGTCGTCTTCGTCATCGGACATCACTGAGGTGCAGGGGCCCAGTGCGAGGTCTGGGAGCGTGGGCCGCCCCCCGCGCCCGCCCCCGCAGCGCAGGTCAGCCGGCGCCGCGAGCAGGAACTCGCAACGCGGGCGATGCACAAGCAGGCGGCCTGTGGAGGTTCGAGGTTCGAGTGTCGTCACGAGCGGCGAACGTATCCGCATCCGCGCCTTCGCGGTTTGGATTCGGGGGGCGCGATTCCGCGCATACGCGGTCGTACACATACGTCTCGCGCGGGGCATCCGCCAAAAAACGCCCCGTAGCCTCGAGGTTGCGCCCCAGGGGCCTGGCCCGCGAGGCCGCGGATGCGGACATGTCGTCCGCCCACGAGTTCGGGGCTTTCAGACGTTTTCGTCGGTTCTTAGCGGCTTTCCAGCCTCGGGATGTGTTCCTACGGCTGCGCTTTGCCGAGGGCGTTCCTGGGCCGCCCAGATCGTCCCGAACGGCCGCCTGAGGCCCGAGTTCTTGCCTGCAAGCCGAAGCCCGAGACAGGGGCAACGTTTAGGGTGGTGTAGGCTCACGGGGGGATGCTTCGACCGCAATGGCTCACTGTGCGCTGACTGGGGACCGATCGCCCACCCCGCCCAGTAACGTGCGGATTCGCTCATGAGGCCTATCGCCGAACTATTGGCGATGCATCGGGGCTTCTAGTTCGATGTTTTCCCCCGAAGTCGGTTCAGGGACCAAGCTCTGGGTTTTGTAGCCAGGCTGTCTGGCCCCGCTCGTAGTGCGAGCCCCGTTTGCGGCCAGAGGGGGAGCCCCCCGCGAATCAACGAATGATCTGGGAGTGAGCCTCTCTGCGGATCCCGAGCCTGGGCGAGGCGACGGAGTAGGTCGGAGGTCCCTTGGGAGGCTTGCGGAGGCTCCCGGAGGCTCCCGGAGGCTCCTGCAGGCTTCCCGAGGCCACAAAGACAGAGCGTTCAAGAGTTTTGACCCTCAATCCTCGGTCCCTTTCCCTCCGCAGGCCGCATCGGCCGACCACCATTGTGCCTGGCCAGGGCCATCCCGAACCCCACGATGGTGGCACCTTCCCTCGACCAGGAGGCGTACGCACCATGCCTGGGTCCAGTATGGCCTTGTGGCCCTGGCCAGGCACGGTGGTGGTATGTGAATGCCTTCTGCCTAGTCCTCATGCAGACCGCGAAGAAACGTCGTCCTTCTCACTCGTCAGGGGACGTCTTCCTCCCAGCCGAGGGAGGGCACTCGTCTTGTCTCGTGCCCAGCCCGTGATTGTCCGTGTGTGCTTATGGCTGCCCAGCTCGCGCTGCCAGTGACCGTGCGCTCGGGGCAGAGTCGTCGGCGCCCGAGACATCCTCCAGAGCCGCCGGATCTCAGAGGTTCTCGATTTATCCTCACCCGATGTTGCCCTCGTCCTGGATTCGTCTGATAACCGGCCTTGAGGCCGGAATCCAAGGGGAGCGACGTGATCGAACGAAGCATATCGTCGGAGATCTGGGCTTCTCGAGGTGTGTGCAGCTCCTGTTCTCCCGACGCGCAGGATCGAGTCCGATCTGCTCCGATACTCCTCGCGTGTCCTGGCGACCCCCTCGGCGGCGGTGAGACTCTGAAGGCAGCGGTACTTCTCGCACCGAAGAGGCCTGTGCTGATGCCTAAAGGACGTCGCCTTTGCCGCCGACCCCAAAGAGCGCGCGCGCTTTGATGGAACCCTCGGTGTTCCGTGGTGCGCGTGGGCGGCCTCGTGCACCTCGCGAGAATCTCAAACACCTCGAGGCCTGGAGTGGTTGGCGGCCTCCTCTCGTGTCACCCCCTTGGAGTTTGGGGAGGAGGACGAGGAGGACGAGGAGGACCAGTGTAATCCACCGAGTCACATCAATGATGCTGCAATAAACCCTCCCTCCAAGTTCCCTCTTCAAGGTTTCATTCAGGAAGTTGTTCCGTTGCGAGAAGTGCCACATTGGAAGACAACCGTCTGAGAATCTTCAGTCGTGCCAGAACGCAGTTCCCGTGTCTTCAACGCCGCGAATCAGCGTGACTGATATGTCCTGACGATCCTGAGTCGTGCTAGAACATCAATCCTGAAACTTCGACACAACGAATGAACTTAACTTCTGCGTCCTGCCAAGTCAATATAGTGCCAGAACACCGTTCCTGGGACTCCAGCCACACGAAGCGTTGGAATTAAGCCGAATGTGAGCGGCGCTAACGCAAGAACCACATTTTGAGTTTTCCTGGCGATAGACCCAACCATATGAAGTTGTGAGTAACGCAGTTGTGAGTGTCGTCCGCGGTGAAACTCTCCAGGGGGCCACGACGCTTGTGACGGGTGTGCCAAGTTGGATGCGGCTACGCCATGCGGGCGCTGCCGCTGGGGCCTTCGGTGAAGTTCCTTAGGGGGCGACGAAGCTTTTGCGGGGTGCGCCGAAGTCGGGGGGTGGATCATGCGGGCGCTGCCGCTGGAGCCTTCGGTAGAGCTCCCCATGGGGCGGCGAAACGTGTGAGGCTTGCGTCGAAAAGGAGGGTGGAGCCGGATCTGGGAGTTGCCGCTGGGGCCTTCTGTGGAGCTCCATATGGAGCCACGAAAACATGTGAGGGGTGCACCGATATGGGGTGTGGAACCGCATGCGGGCGCTGCCACTGGGGTTCTTGCGTGGTGCTCCTTGTGGGGCCATGGAGCGTGTAGAAGGTGCGCCGACGCGAGGGGTGCAACAGCATCCGGGCGCTGCCAATTGGGCCTTCGATGGGGCTCCCACTAACCTCAACAAGCCATTAAGAACCACCCCTTTTGGCAAAAGGTTTAAAACTTACCGCACCAAGCAGGAAGCGTTATCCCGGCAACCGCCGTCAGCAGGAGGAGAAGGAGGAGGAAGTGGAGGAGGAGAATGAGGATGAGGAGGAGGAGGAGGTGGAGCTCCCTCGCTTCCAGAATGTGGCTCTCGCCTGAGCGCCGCGCACATTCGCTTTCAAAACGTGCAAGAGTTTCACGGATTAATGGTGGGTCGTTTTCATAATGTGGCTCTCGCCTTAGCGCCGCGTATATTTGCTTCAAATACGTGCAAGAGTTTCATGGATTACGGGTGGGTCGTTTCCAACATGTGGCCCTCACATTAGCGCCGCGCACATTCGTCTTACAATTTGTGCAAGAGGTTTACGGATGAAGGGTGGGCCGCTTCCAAATCGTTGCTCTCGCCTGAGCGCCGCGGGCATTCGTTTTCAACATCTGCAAGAGTTTCACTGATTGAGGGTGAGTCGTTTTCAGAATGCGGTTATCGTGTCAGCGCCGCGCACATTCGCTTTATAAACTTTGCAAGAGCTTCACGGATGGAGGGCGGGTTAGTATTTTCAGTGCTTCCAGTGCTCAGCATTTTACCCAGACCGCAGTCCATTCAGTTGAGTTCAATGGACATTCCTTAAGTGCTCAGCATTTTGCTCAGACCGCAGTCCATTCAGCTCAGTTCCGTGGACATGCTTTCAGTGCTCAGCATGTTGCTCAGACTGGAGCCCGATCTCAATCTTCCCATGGTCACAGTCTGATTACAGCCCGCTCGGCGTTCAGTGTGGTAACGCTAGTATGACTCTTAGTATGACTACTACTACGTACTAGTACGACTACTACTACCAGTGCTGCTACTATTATAACATTTTTAACTACTACCATTCCTACTCCTACTACTACGTGCTATTCAGTACGAACGATATTACTACTACTACTACTACTACTACTACTACTACTACTACTACTACTACCACTACCACTACCACTACCACTACCACTACCACTACCACTACCACTACCACTACCACTACCACTACCACTACACTACTACTACTACTACTACTACTACTACTACTACTACTACAACTACTACTACTACTACTACTACTACTACTACTACTACTACTACTACGACGACGACGACGACGACGACGACGACTACTACTACTCTACTACCACTACTACTCCTACTACTACTACTACTACTACTACTACTACTACTACTACTACCACTACTACTACTACTACTACTACTACTACTACTACTACTACTACTACTACTACTACTACTACCACCACTACTACTACTACTACTACTACTACTACTACTACTACTACTACTACTACTAGGTCAGAGGCTGTCCGGTAGCCTGTGTGTTTTCGCATATGCAGTAAGCGAATGCCCGCGCAGCGACGACGACGGCGATGACGGTGGCAGCGGTGATGATAGAGCGTGTTTTGAGGCAGTCATGTCCCCATCGCGTCTCGCAGTGCTAACTACCGAACATGCGGTGACTGCGCTCATCTCTTATGCGCTCCACACTGGTCAGCGTGAGTACCCACGCTGCACCCTTACACTGGAAAAAAGCGATCTTGGGGCGCTTTTGGGCTCTTTGGATGCATTTCTTTGGTTTTCGGGCCTTCTTGGGGCCGTCCTGGAGGATTCTTGGGCAGTATGAACCCGAACACGTCCTCCTCCTTCTCCTCACGTCCAGTTGTGAAAGGGAATGCTTGCACGGACATGTGAATAGGGAACATGGGACGGAAGGTTGCATTACAGCATCGTTCGTGCACATTGGGCTTACTCTGAACTTCCTGTTCCTCGTCTTCCTCCTCCTGATCGTCCTACGGGATGGTGCATTGCAGCATCGTTGATGCATCATGGCGTCACTCTGGATATCCTCCTCCTGCTCCTCATACGGTAGGGTGCATTACAGCATCATTGATGCACCCTGGCTTCACCGTGCACCTCCACGTCTTCCTCCCCCCCATCCTCCTCCTCTTCCTCCTCCTCCTCCTCCTCCTCCTCCTCCCTCCCTCCCGTCATCCGCTCCCCCTCCTCCCCACAGCTTCCATCAACTTCGCCAGCCAAGGCTCCAAAACCATTGAAAAACCAATAAACCCAAAACAAACCCAACTAATCCCTGTGAGGGTCCAAAAAAATTCAAAAAACGCAATCTTTTCGCTACTTAGTCGGCCTGGGGCTCGGGGGGCTGGGAATCAAAAAACATTGGAAAACCATTGAAAATCCAAAAAAATTCAAAAAAAGCAAATTAATCCATGTGAGGGCCCCAAACAACTCAAAAAACTCAATCATTTCGCAACTTAGTCTGTCTGGGGCTGGCCGGCCACCCAAGCCGAGTAAGTTGTGAAAACATTGGGTTTTTTGAGTTTTTTGGGACCCTCACATGGATTAACTTGATTTTTTTGGATTTTTTTAGGATTTTCAATGGTTTTCCAATGCTTTTGGATTCCCAGCCCCAGAGCCCCAGGCCGACTAAGTAGCGAAAAGATTGCGTTTTTTGAGTTTTTTGGGACCCTCACAGGGATTAATTGGGTTTGTTTTGGGTTTATTGGTTTTTCAATGGTTTTGGTGCTGTTATCTCCGACTGCTCCTTCCTCCTCCTCCTCCTCATCATCATCATCATCATCATCATACTCCTCCTCACGGTTCAACGCACGTGGGAGGTTGACACACGCATGGCAGCGGAACAACACATACAACCAACAGCAAACATGAGACACGCAACAGCGCAGCAAACAAGTAGCACAACAAGTTAAACGCAGCACAGCGAAAACACACAGGCTACCAAACAGCCCCTCAGCTACTACTACTACTACTACTACTACTACTACTACTACTACTACTACTATACTACTACTACTACTACTACTAATACTACTACTACTACTACTACTACTGCTGCTGCTGCTGCTGCTGCTGCTGTGCTGCTGCTGCTGCTGCTACGACTACTACTACTCTAATACTCCTACTATACTACGAATACTGCTGCTGCTGCTACTACTACTATATACTACTGCGACGAAGACGACGACTACTTAACTCTGCTACTACTTTTACCAATACGTAACGACCACGTACTACTACACTAACTTACTATACTTAATACCCTACCACTACCACTGCTACTAGTTTACGACTCTTCGTGAATACGACTGCTACTGCTTACTTCTACTACTACGACTACTACTACTAATAATACTACTACTGCTGCTGGCTGCTTGCTGCTGCTACTAATACTACAACTCTACTACTCAATACTACTACTACTACTGCTGCTGCTGCTACTATACTACGACGACGACGATACTACTTACTATACTGCTACACTTTTTACCAATTTACTTTAACGGACCAACGTACTACTACTACTACTACTACTACTACTACTACTACTACTGCTGCTGCTGCTGCTACTACTTACTACTACTTACTACGATTTGCTACTTGCTACTACTACTACTACTACTACTACTACTACTACTACTACTACTACTACTACTACTACTACTACTACTACTACTACTACTACTACTACTACTACTAACTACTACTACTACTACTACTACTACTACTACTACTACTACGACTACTACTACTACCAGGACTACTACTACCACTACTGCTACTACTACAACTACTATGAGTACTACTACGGCGACGACGACTACTACTACTACTACTACTAGTACCACTACGAGTTCGACGGCTGAGTCTGACACTACTACACCTAAGTTCGAGCAGCACTGCATATTTTTTGCGAAGTACGGCTGCTACCGCGACAGCTACTATTAAAATTAGCCTGGCGAAGGACCCAACCATATGCAGTTGTGAGTAATGCTGGTGTGAGTACCGTCTTCGGTGGATCTCCCTATGGGGCCACGAACCGTTTGAGGGGTGTGCGGAAATGGGTGTGGGGGCGGCATGCGAACGTTGCCATTGGGGCCTTCGGTGGAGCTCCTTATGGGGCCACGAAACGTGTGAGGGGTGCACCGAAGTTGGTGTGGGGGCGGCATGCGAACCCTGCCACTGGGGCCTTCGGTGGAGCTCCCTGTGGGGCCACGAAACGTGTGAGGGGTGTGCCGAAATTGGTGTGGGGGCGGCATGCGAACCCTGCCACTGGGGCCTTCGGTGGAGCTCCCTATGGGGCCACGAAACGTGTGAGGGGTGTGCCGAAATGGGTGTGGGGGCGCATGCGAACCCAGTCACTGGGGCCTTCAGTGGAAATCCCCATGGGGCCACGAAACGTGTGAGGGATGTGCCGAAATGGGTGTTGGGGAGGCATACGAACCCTGCCACTGGGGCCTTCGGTGGAGCTCCCTATGGGGCCACGAAACGTGTGAGGGGTGTGCCGAAATGGGTGGTGGGGAGGCATGCGAACCCTGCCACTGGGGCCTTCGGTGGAGCTCCCTATGGGGCCACGAAACGTGTGAGGGGTGTGCCGAAATGGGTGGTGGGGCGGCATGCGGACCCTGCCACTGGGGCCTTCGGTGGAGCTCCCTATGGGGCCACGAAACGTGTGAGGGGTGTGCCGAAATGGTGGTGGGGAGGCATGCGAACGCAGCCACTGGGGCCTTCGGTGGAGCTCCCTATGGGGCCACGAAACGTGTGAGGGGTGTGCCGAAATGGGTGGTGGGGAGGCATGCGAACCCTGCCACTGGGGCCTTTGGTGGAGCTCCCTATGGGGCCACTAAACGTGTGAGGGGTGTGCCGAAATGGGTGTGCGGGACGCATGCGGACGGCAGCACTGGGGCCTTCGGTGGAGCTCCCTGTGGGGCCACGAAACGTGTGAGGGGTGTGCCGAAATGGGTGTGCGGGACGCATGCGGACGGCAGCCATGGGGCCTTCGGTGGAGCTCCCTATGGGGCCACGAAGCGTGTGAGGGGTGTTCCGAAATGGGTGCGGCGCCGCCATGCGAACGCAGCCACTGGGGCCTTCGGTGGCGCTCCCTATGGGGCCACGAAACGTATGAGGGGTGTGCCGAAATGGGTGCGGCGCCGCCATGCGAACGCAGCCACTGGGGCCTTCGGTGGAGCTCCCTATGGGGCCACGAAACGTGTGAGGGGTGTGCCGAAATCGGTGGTGGTGATGCTGCTGATGATGATGATGATTGATGATGATGATGATGAGATGATGATGCTGATGTATTTGTTGTTGTTGTTGTTGATGATGATGATGATGATGATGATGATGGGAGGAGGGAGGGGGGGGGAGGAGGAGGAGGTGAGGAACGCGGGGCGCCGTCTCTTCAAAACGAGGACCCAACACCACAGGATGGTTGGGAACTACTAAGTTCCAGGGCTACTACACCTACGACTTAGCAGTCGAATATCTACTACCACCAAGTACCACTACTACCACTACTGCTGCAGTGACGGCTGCTAATACTACTACTCCTACTACTACGACCACTACTAGGACTACTACTGCTACCACTACTACGACTGCTACTACTACTACTACTACTACTACGACTACGACTAAGTCTACTAGTATTACTCTTACCACTACTTCGTTTGTACTTCAAGACTGCGGCTTCTGCACTGTGCTCCCAAAACATGTGTTACTAATAAGTACCATTCGTAGTTTTACGATTCTCATCATTATCACTACCAAATGCTAGCACCAGTCTCATCCATACGTGTGTTAGTTCCAATGTCAGGGTATCACTACTACGGCTACTCGCAAGCGGGTCATCTTTATTTAATCGCTTCGCTCATTCCGCCGGCCCATACAGTCTCATGTCTGCCGTTTGCCCGAGGGCCTGGTGTCAATGCGGCGCTTTGGGGGTTCCTGGGGCCGCTTGGGGCACTCCTGGGGCGCTCGGGGGGGCATTTGGGGGGCCTCCTGGGGCCGCTTGGGGGACTCTTGGGGGCCTCCTGAGGGCCCCGTGGGGGCCTCTTGGGGCCTCTTAGGGGCCTCGTAGGGGCTTCTTAGGGCCGAGGGCTCGAAATGTTGTTTCGTGTTCCCTCTCTGGGGCCCCTTTGGGGGCGTTCTTGGGGCCCTCTTGGACCGTTTTGGAGGCTTCTTGGGCCGTCTTCGAGCCCTCTTGGGCCATCTTGGGGCCCTCTTGGGTGCCTCTTGGGCCCTCTTGGGGCGATCTTGGGGGCCTCTTGGGCCGTCTTGGGGCGTCGGGAAGCCGAAAAGGTGGAAGCTCCAAAATCTCTCAAAAACCTATGGAAAAACAATGATTTTTGCCTCCGGGGGCCCTATTGGGAGTGCTCTTGGAGGCCTCTTGGGGCGTCTGGGGGCTATCTTGGGCGTCTTGGAGCGATCTTGTGGCATGTCGGACCCCTCGTGTACCATCTTGGGGGCCTCTTGGGGGCCTCTTGGCCTTTCTTGGGGCTCTCGGGGACGTCTCGGAGCCCTGTTGGTGCGCTCATGGAGCGCTCGGGGGGACCCGGCCGGGACCCGGCCGGGACCCGGCCGGGACCCGGCCGGGACCCGGCCGGGGACCGGCCGGGACCTGGTCGGGGTACTTTTCGTCCGGGGACCCCCAGGGGCCGCCCCGCGCGCGCGAACTAGAAAATTGTTAACCAGTTACCGGAGATCTTAGCACGCCTCTGGCCCGTTGGGCCGGCGAATTTCCACCGCTCCGCGGTGCTAAGAGATCGCTCCGTGCTGGGCAGGGCGATACCCTGGGGTGGGCCATCCTTGTAGGACGGCCGACGGACATCATTTTGTCATTGGGTTCTGTAGCAAGAGCAGCATATGACTGAAAGGTCGAGAGAAGCAGTGAGGACAGGTGAGGGCATGTGATTTTTTTCTACAAATCGAGCCGCCCCCAGTCCGTGAAACTTGTTCTTAAAACAATAACGAAGGTAGGCCGCGCTGGGGCGAGAGCTAAATGTTGAATACGAGCCGCCCTCAATCCGTGAAGCTCGAGTAATTTGTTATATCGAAAATGCGCGGCGCTGGGGCGAGGGCCACATGTTCAAGATGAGCCACCGTCAATTCGTGACGTTCGTGCATTTTTAGATTAGGAATGTGCGCGGCGTAAGGGCGAAAGCCACATTTTGAAAACGAGCCGCTCTCAACCCGTGAGAATAGTGCAATTCAATAAACCAATGTGCGCGGCGCTAACGCTAGAGCTGCATTTTGAAAACGAATCGGTTTCATTCCGAAAAACTCGTGCAACTTGTAACACGAATATGCGTGGCGCTAAAGCGAAATCTACATTTTGAGAGTGAGCCGACCTCAATCCGTGAAGGTCGTGCAATGTTCCAAAAAATGTCAAGGTTTTTGTATATTTGCCGCCCGTCTTTAGTGTAGATGTCGGTTGCGTTGGTGGGTTGGTTGGTCATTTTGCTTTTGCTGCTTGGCGCGGTGTTAAAAATATCGTTCGGCTGAAATCCCTGGGGAATGTATTATTGAATCGCTTCGCTCATTCCGCCGGCCCGTATTGTGCCATCGCGGGTTCTTGGGGGGTCTTGGGAGCTTTTCGAAGCTTCGTGGGAGCTTCTTGGGAACTTTGGGAGGCCTCGTGGATGGCTCTGGGTGGGCCCTCTTGGTGGTCTCTTGGGGGGGTCTGCCTGGCCTCTTGGGGGCCTCCTGGGAGCTTCCTGGGGGTCTCTTGGGGGCCTCTTGGGGCTTTCTTGCGGCCTGTTGGGGGCCTCTTGGGGCTCTCTTGGGGGCTTCGTGGGGCTACTTGGGGGCTTGTAGGGGCATTTCGGGGGCGTGTTTGGGCGGGAGGCTCAAAATTTCCGTTCAGGTTGCCCCTGTGGACCTCAATCATGGGGCCGTCTTGGGGCCTCTTGGACCGTCTTGAGGGTTTGTTGGGCCTTCTTGGAGCGCTCTTGGGCCGTCTTTGAGCGGTCTTGAGGGTCTCTCGGGCCGTCTTGGGGTGATCTTGGGGGCCTCTTGGACCGCCTTGAAAGGAGTGAAAGACGAAGAGGCGGATATGTTAAACATGCACGTTTTCCTAAGGGAATGAGACGGTTTTTGCTTGTGGGAGCCCTCTTGGGACGCCGCTTAGGGACCTCTTAGGGACCTCTTGGGGCGTCTTAAAGGCCTGTTGGGCCGTCTTGAGGCCATCGTAGGCGTTTGGGAGTGATATTTCGGCGTCTCCTGGCTCTCTTGGACCGTCTGGAGGGCTTCTCGGGCCCCTCTTGGACCGATTTGGAGCCCTCCTGGGCTCCGAAAAAGAGTTCTTGAGGGTTTCTTGGGCCTTCTTGGAGCGCTCTTGGGCCGTCTTTGAGCGGTCTAGAGGGTCTCTCGGGCCGTCTTGGGGTGATCTTGGGGGCCTCTTGGACCGCCTTGAAAGGTGTGAAAGACGAAGAGGCGGATATGTTAAAAATGCACGTTTTCCCAAGGGAATGGGACGATTTTTGCTTGTGGGAGCCCTCTTGGGGCGCCGCTTAGGGACCTCTTGGGGCGTCTTGAAGGCCTGTGGGGCCGTCTTGAGGCCATCGCAGGCGTTTGGGAGTGATATTTCGGCGTCTCCCGGCTCTCTTGGACCGTCTGGAGGGCTTCTCGGGCCTCTCTTGGACAGTTTGGAGCCCTCCTGGGCTCCGAAAAGGGACCTTGCCGGGAGTCTGCCGGGAGTCTGCCGGGACCTTGCCGGGAGTCTGCCGGGACCTTGCCGGGACCTTGCCGGGACCTTGCCGGGACCTTGCCGGGATACTTTTCGTCCGGGGACCCCCAGAGCCCGCCCCGCGCGCGCGAACTAGAAATATTGTTGAGCAGTTACGGGAGATCTTAGCACGCCTCTGGCCCGTTGGGCCGGCGAATTATAGGTACGGTGCTATTGATAATCGCTGGGGGTTCTTCATGACGTGTTGAAGTAAGGGCCACGGGGTGCCCTGGCATGGGTGGTGGAACAGCATGCGGGCTCTGCCACTGCGGCCTTCGATTGTTTTCCCTGTGGGGTCACGAAGTGTGTGAGGGGTGCGCCGACTTGGGGATGGAACCGCATGCGGGCGCTGCCGCTGGGGCCGTCGGTGGTGCTCCCGGAAGAACTATGAATAATTTGAAGGGTGCGCCAAAATGGACGGCGGAACCGCATGCGAGCGCTGCCGCTGGGGCCTTCGGTGGAGCTCCCTCTGCTCCCACGAAGCGTGTGAGGGGTGCGCCGGAATTGAAGGTGCAACCGCCTGCGGGCGCTGCCGCTGGGCCCTTTGGTGGTGCGTCCTGTGTGGCCACGAAGCGTGTGAGGGGTGAGCCAACACGAGGTGCGGAACAGCATGCAGGCGCTGCCACTGGGGCCTACAGTGGAGCTCCCTGTGGGGTCACGAAGGGTGTGAAGGGGGCACGCCGACGTGGGGGTGGGAGGGGGCAGCAGCATCTGGGCGCTGCCACTGGGGCCCGCGGTGGTGCTCCCAATAGGGCCACGAAGCGTGTGTGGTGTGCGTTGGCATGGGAAAGGGGAACAGCATCGTTGGAGCTCCCTTTAGGGCTACAAAGCGTGTGCTGGGTCTGCCGTCATGGACATGCGGAGAGCAGAGGCAATGTTGAGAGGAGGGAATGGGGGAGGAGGAGGAGGAGGAGGAGGAGGAGGAGGAGGAGGAGAGGAGGGGAGGAGGAGGAGGAGGAGGAGGAGGAGGAGGGGGAAGGGGGAGGGGAGGGGGGAGGGGGGAGGAGGAGGAGAGGAGGAGTAGTAGGAGGAGAAGGAGAAGGAGGAGGAAGAGGAGGACGGATGAGGAGGAGGAGGAGAAGGAGGAGGAAGAGGAGGAGGAGGAAAAGGATGAGGAGGAGGATCATGATGATGCTGCTGATGATGATGCTGATGATGATGCTGATGACGATGCTGCTGATGATGATGCTGATGATGCTGATGCTGATGCTGATGATGATAATGATAATGATAATGATGATGATGCTGATGATGCTGATGATGATGATAATGATTTTTCTGCTGCTGGTGATGATGCCGACGATGCTGATGATGATGATGACGATGCTGATGATCATGATGATGCTGATGATGATGATGATGCCGATGCTGATGATGATGCTGATGATGATGCTGAGTATGCTGATGATGCTGATGATCATGATGATGCTGATGATGCTGATGATGCTGATGATGATGCTGATGCTGGTGCTGATGATTCTGATGCTGCTGCTGATGCTGCTCATGATGCTGATGATGATGCTGATGACGACGATGCTGATGATGATGCTGATGATGCTGATGCTGATACTGATGATGATGATACTGATAATGATGATGATGATGCTGATGATGATGATGATGATGATGATTCTGCTGCTGCTGATGATGATGCTGATGCTGATGATGATGATGATGATGATGATGATGATGATGATGATGATGATGATGCTGACGATGACGACGATGCCGATCCCGATGACGATGATGATGATGCTGATGATGATGATGATGAAGCTGATGCTGCTGATGGTGATGATGCTGATTATGACGATGATGCTGCTGCTGATGATAATGATGATGATGATGATGATGATGATGCTGATGCTGATGATTATGATGATGCTGATGATGATGATGATGCTGATGACGATGATGATGATGCTGATGATGATGATGATGATGCTGATGCTGCTGATGATGATGCTGATGCTGATGATGATGTTGGTGATGATGCTGATGAT
>CAUYUJ010009181.1:0-2500 GCA_963575745.1 Prorocentrum cordatum
GGTAGAAGGGGAAGGACGCGGAAGGAGACTTGGGATGACGAGGCGGCTGACGGGTGTAACCATCACCAAGGAAATAGCAACGCACGAATGCGGCAAGGAATGAAAACGCAATAGCGCACCAGGGGTGCACTTCTTTTCTTCTTCATCCTCCTCCTCCTCCTCCTCCTCCTCTTCCTCCTCCTATTTCTCCTACGGCCGCATCATTGTCGCATCGGTGCTGAAGCACATCGAGAGGGTCGCGCGGCTGGCGGCGGATACGGCCAGCCCAGCGGCGCAAGCAGAGAAGCACGCCATTGCCTACGACCAGCTCGTCAGGAGCACCCGTTGGGCTGCAGCCAAGCGCAAGGCCGACCCGCAGGTCTTTGCAGCGGCCATGCGCGGTGACAAAGAAGACCCAGTGACACGTGACACACAAGTAGCCAGGCAGGCGCCAAACGTCAAGCTCGCGCCGCCTGGGTGCACGGCCCAGCCCCAGCGCCAGCCAGATACAGTGCACTGCTGTTTCCGGCACTTCTTTGGAAAGTGCGACGCGGCAGCGCGGTCCCGGCCGTGCACCTACCACCCCGAGTGCCCCTTCTGCAGCAAGCAGGGCGGGGGCTAATTACCTTGAGAACCACCTCCGCCCGCTCGGCATGACCATCGTCCGCAGAAAGGACAAGCGGACCTTCGAGGACAGGGCGGCCAAGGGAGGTGGCAAGGGGCAAAAGGGTGGCGGCGCCCCGTGCCGGGAGCGAGGCCCGCCTGACGGCGGGGCCGACGGCCAGCAGCCTGACCGCGCCCGCTCCCGCTCCCACGGGCGCGACGGCGGCGCCGCCGACCAGCGCCAGGGGCGCCCAACTGCGGATGTCCCTGTGGAGCCGGCGCGCAGGGGCCCAGACGCAGGTGGGGCGCCATGCCGGGGTGGCGCCACAGCCGGCCGTGCCAGCAGCACGCGCCGCAACGATCGCTCGGGCGCAACAAGCTGCGTTCGGGCTGCTTGAGCCCGGGTGGGAGCGGGAGGCCTCGCTCCGCGACGCCATTGCACTGCGGCGCAAGCTCGGCGCAGGTCTCCGCGATTTCCAGCAGCAGCAGCAGCTTTGGGCGAAGTTGGTCAGCTGGCGTCGCCAAGGTATCCGTTCGGGCGAGTAGGAACGCTGGGCGAGATCGATGCCCGACTACGTCCGGCAGGCGTGCGGCCCCTGGCTCTGGGCCGCGCCGGCAGCTGTTCGCCACGATGATGCCACCATCATGGAGGATCTCCACCTTGGTTTGATGCGATCGGCACCATGCCGCCGTCAGGCACGTGGGAGCCCAGGCGGAAGCAGCACGCGCCGAACCCTGTGGCTCACATCCTGGCGGCGGCCCGCAAACGCCCGGACGCGGGGCAGCGCCGCGGCCACAGCGCACCGGCTAGAACTGCGGCAAGCGTTGAAGGAGCAAGCGGCCAAAGGCCGCATGGACATCGCGCGGGCCGAGTCCACGCCTGCCATGGTCAGCAGCCTGCGCGCCACGCTGGGCGATTTTGTCGACTTGCTTGACTGTGGAGCGGAGCAAGCTGGCAAAATTCGAGGGCGCCAGGGCTAGCGGGCAAGCGGCGTCGAGGCAGCCACTGGCCTCCAGGAAAACATGCACATGTGCGACGACGGAGTTACCGCCCTCGTTCGCGCGGCTGCAGAGGTGCACGACCGTTCCCAGCTGACGCTCGCGAAGGTGGACTGGAAGCAAATGTTTCACCGGGCCGGGCTCAAGCCAGCCCATCGGCGCTTTTTCGTCTCCTGCCATACCCGTCGCGGGAGGGCAGGGGCAGTTCCAGCCGCGGCAGCGGGAGCAGCGCGTCATCGGAGCGTAGACGCCCTGGGCGTGGTTGGCCATCCGGACGTGGGAGCGCCACCTCGCCGGAGCCGACATCACTGTCGTGACTGACAGTTCTGCAGCCGGGGGCGTGGTTCGGAAGGGCGCGAGCCCTTCGCCCGAGCGCTGCTGCTTCTGACGGCCGAGATCTGGAGAGCGATCCGGCTCCTGCAGGCGCGGACCCGCGGGTCGTCCGCCTGCCGCCCGCGGACAACCCAGCGGACCCTCTCACCCAGACCCCCGACGTCATGATTTTTTCATGACGCGATCCCCAGAGGTCCGGACCTATTCGCCGGGACCGGTTTTTCATCCTGAGCTGTTTTTTGACGGTCCCGAGGGCCGGCAAGGGCCCCCAGAGGCGGAAAATATAGAAAAACCTTCCGTCGTGATTTTTCCATGACTCGAGGGGGTCTGTGCAGCTGGCTGGACACCGAGGCCGCCGCCGCGCTGGGCCGGCGCCGGGCGCAGTCGCCCTCCGCGCCCGCGCGGCGGCACTTCGAGCCGGCGCTCTGGGCCCGCGCGCGGCCGGCGCGCGCCGAGCGGCCGGGCCGGCGGGGCAGGGCGCGGGCCGGTCTCGCGGCGTCGCGCTGGCCGCGCGGGGCGCGCGCAACAGTGCCACCGGCTGGCTCCTGCTGCGGCGCTGCGAGGCGGAGCTGGGGCACCTCCGCTC
>CAUYUJ010009181.1:7500-15000 GCA_963575745.1 Prorocentrum cordatum
TCCTCCTCCTCCTGGAGGCCTCGCGCAGGAACTCGAGACCCATTTAACCTTAGATCCACGTCGGGTTCACGTCGGTTTTGCGTCGGTGCCTCGTCGGAATCACGTCGGACCCACGTCGGAGAATCGCCGCACAAGCGTCGTCCCACATCTGACGGGGCTGGCGCGAAGGCTGGATTATATGCAGATGCTGCGCGCCACGCGAGGCCTCCGGGATTTCTGTATTGCCCAGCGTTCGAGATAGATGGCGCGCTCGAGCAGGTCGGCGCCCAGAGGCTCTGCCAGCCGCCGCTGGCGCAGGCAACCAGGCGCGGGAGCCACCTTTTAGCGCATGTGTAAAATTCGCGGCCATACCAAATGGTATGGGGGGGAGGGACGGGAGGGGGCATAACGTAGCACCCCCTCCCCCCAGACTGGCGCCGGACGCACTGCGGCAGTGACGGGGACGCACTGAGGGGGGGAGCGTTACGTCGCGCAGAGAAGGGGGAGGGGGGGAGGGTAGGGGATAACGCGCGTTATGGCCGAAGGTTTTTTTTTTATATATATATATATATATATACAATAAAAACAAAAAAAAAAAAAACAAAAAAAAAAACGCGACACCAGGGCAGGCTCACGCACGCGGCTTCGGGAGCGAAGGGTTGGGATGCCCAGGGGCCGGCAGATCTGGATGCCTTGCGCCCGCGAGCGCGGACAGATATCCACACCCACTCACTGGCCATCGCTCGGACGTCCATTGAATGTGTTTTTTTCGGTTTCGTGCGTGGCTATTTCGCCAAATGATCAAGGATGCTCCTCGACGGTCCTCGCCGAGGAAAAAACGCACACGTCCGAGCGATGCCAAGACTCATGGAGGCCCCCAGGGCTCGAGCACCCAGTCTTGCACCGAGCCTGTCGCTGCTGCCAGGGCTACATCGCTGCAGCCAGCGCGTGCTCCGACTGGCCACCGCAGCCTCGAGCCGTCAGTGACGCACGACCACCCCGCCGCGCTGGGCGCCATCCGCGGCATGACCGCCCCTGCCGTCCGCGCCGCGCTGCCGCGCCGGCGGGGCCGCGACCCTGGGCCTCGGGCACCCGTGCCTGCCACGACGACGACGGCACGTCGTGGGCAGCCGGCCCGCTGCCTCCTCCTCCTCACTCCCCTTCGCTCTCCCGGCACAGGAACTGACTACCTACCAGACCACCCCAACCCAACCCGAAGACCCGACTTTCGGGTTGGGGGGGTAAGGGTTCCTCGCGTGCTTTTTCGATGTTCCCCGACTCCCCTCCCCCACTGGAAATCGAAGGTAAATTTGAGCCTTCGGGTTGGGTTGGGGTGGTTTGGTGGGTGGTGAGAAACACCCGAGCTGGTCGCGCGCGAAGCGCGCGGCCCACCTCAGAAGAGGGTGCCCAAGATTATGTTGCTCCCATCCTACTTAAGGATCACATCCCAGAAATAATTTCGAGCACCCAGAAAAGTGTCGAAAGAGTGTCGAAAGAGTGTCGAAACAGTGTCGAAAGAGTGTCGAAAGAGTGTCTCCCAGGGCCCGACAAGTGAAAATCCTCGATTTTTGGGGTGCTTTCTTGGTGCTCGAAGTTCATTCTGATGATCAAGGCTAAAGTAGGTTGGCACATCATAAGCCCAAGAGTGCCTGCATGACTTCACACGCAAGCGGCCCACGCAGCCTCCGGCCTGAGCCCGAGAACAGCGGCAGCTCACGTGGCCCGGAGCCGACACACAGCTGCATGGGGCTCCCTGGTGGCCAGCCAGAAAACACGAGCGCCGGCGCCACACCCACTTGCCCGCCAACCCAACGAAGCGACGGATGACCCACAACAACGTCGGGCCTTTAGCTCCCCCTCACCTCCGAACGTTGGGAGGCCCCCGTAAGGTAATTCCGTTTAAAGGAGCCCTTCTCGGGTGGATCCGGGGACCAGAACCTACACTCGACTGGCTAGGCCGAGCGGCAAGAGTCCCTCCCCAAGCGGCGTTTAGCAAGACTGACGATCGGGCTGCTACCCGCTGCTTCCTCCTCCTCCTCCTCCTCCTCCTCCTCCTCATCCTCCTCCCCGCTCCTCCTCCCCCTTCCTCCTGCTCGCTCTCCTCCTTCTCCTCCTCCTCCTCGTCCTTCTCCTTTCTCCTCATTTGAGTTTCCTCCATCCCCCTGTGGGCCTCCAGCACCATGGCCGGGTATGTGCCACCAGTCGTTGTCGCTGTCGGAGTCAGACTCGTCGTAGTCTCCCCGCCAGGAGGAGGATGAGGAGGAGGGAAGGGGAGAAGGAGGAAGACGGAAGAGGGGAGGGGGAGAAGTAGGAGGGAGGGTGGAGGGAAGAAGCGGTAGAGGACGGTGAGACGGGCAAGAGGATGCAGAGGAGGAAGAGTGAGGAAGAGGTGCAGGTGGGAGGAGGAGGAGGAGGAGGAGGAGAACGAGGAGGAGAGCGAGCAGGAGGAAGGGGGAGGAGGAGGAGCGGGGAGGAGGAGGAGGAGGAGGAGGAGGAGGAGGAGGAGGAAGAGGAGGAGGAGGAGGAGGAGCAGAAGGAGCGAAAGGAAGAGGAAGAGGAAGAGGAAGGTAAGGTAAAAAACTGGCAATCATCATCGTGAGAAGACTACGAATGTTAACAATAATTAATGCGGATATCAACCATCTGAAGAATCATAAGGATCCGAATATGAAGAAAACGAACAAAAATACACCTACGAGTAACAACAAACCGAATAATGGGATGCAGGAAAGACGAGGCGGTTGCCAGTTTGGCTTAAAGGCGTCGTCGTAGTGTAGCGGCCCCGCATATCAAGGTAGTAGGCGCGACCTACTGCTTGCCTACTTAGGGGCTACGGCCCTGTCTCCTGAGTGGTTCTCGCGACCCCGACGAGTTGCAATCCTATAGCTTGCGCTTGCGCAGAGTGCATGTGCAAGTGGAATTGGTGCGAACGCTGTGGAGCGCATCCTGGAGGTCTACCCCCAGCAATTTTTCCCACGCCCCGAGGAACGTGGCAGGAATGGCATCCGTCTTCCAAATGCCAGGGGGCTGGGGATGGAGGAGCTGCTTGCTGGTAAGGCTTACTCAGGAGTTGCAGGCCACTGTTGACGAAGGGGGATCATTCAGCATTATGGTGGTGGTGATGATGGTGATCATCATCATCAGCATCAGCATCAGCATCATCAGCAGCATCAGCATCAGCATCAGCATCAGCATCAGCATCAGCATCAGCATCAGCATCAGCATCAGCATCAGCATCATCATCATCATCATCATCATCATCATCATCATCATCATCATCATCATCATCATCATCATCATCATCATCATCATCATCATCATCATCATCATTAACATCATCATCATCATCATCATCATCATCATCATCAGCAGCAGCAGCATCATCATCATCATCGTCATCATCAGCAGCCTGGTGATTGCGATGGTGATGGTGATGGTGGTGGTAATGGTGATGGCGATGTTGACGACGACGATTATGATGATGCTGATGAGGATGAGGATGAGGATGAGGATGAGGATGAGGATGAGGATGAGGATGAGGATGAGGATGAGGATGAGGATGATGATCATGATGATGATTATGATTATGATGATATTGGTGGTGGTGGTGGTGATGGTGTTGGTGATGGTGTTGGTGATGGTGTTGGTGTGATGGTGATGGTGATGGTGATGGTGATGGTGATGGTGATGGTGATGGTGATGGTGATGGTGATGGTGATGGTGATGGTGATGGTGATGGTGATGGTGATGGTGATGGTGATGGTGATGGTGATGGTGATGGTGATGGTGATGGTGATGGTGATGGTGGTGACGGCGATGGTGATGTCGATGGTGGTGGTGATGGCGACGGTGACGGCGACGGTGACGACGACGACGACGACGACGACGACGACGACGACGACGACGACGACGACGACGACGACGACGACGACGACGACGACGGCGGCGGCGGCTTCGCTCTGCCGGCCCTGGCCCGCGGAGCTCCCGCCGCCCCCCTCCTGGCTCGAAGCCGCCGGTGCTGCCGTAGGGCACGGCGTCCTGCGCGGCGCGGGCCCCCTGGGGCAGAGGGAGGGGGGGAGTATGCTTAGGGGAACAACAAGCGACAGTGACATAAACATAAAAACTCGGAGGTCCGCGCAGATTTCTCGGATCGGCGCTGGGGCCCCCCCGGCGGCGCCTCTGGCGCCGCCCCTGGCGCACTCCGCGCGCCAGGGAGGGGGGTCCAGCGCCGATCCGAGAAATCCGCGCGGACCTCCGAGTTCTTATGTTTATGTCACTTCTTCTTCCCCTAATGCTGGAGTATGCTGGGGAGTCCACACAGGTGGGCGGCGGCAGCTCAGTCGGAGGAAGGGGAGGAGGGCGGGAGAGGGAGGAGGGGAGGGAGGAAGGAGGGAGAGAGGGGGGAGATGGGGAGAGAGAGAGGGGGGGAGGCAAGCTGGGTGGCAGCGAGCGGGGAGGGGGGGAGGCGGGAGGAGGCAAGCTAGGTGGCAGCGAGAGGGGAGGAGGGAGAGAGGGGGGAAAGGGAAGAGAAGGGGGAGGCAAGCCAGGTGGCAGCGAGAGGGGGAGCGGGGGGGAAAGAGGGGGAGAGAGGGGGGTGGAGGGGGAGGATGGAAGAGTGGTGAGGGGGGGAGAGAGGGGGAAGGCAAGCTAGGTGCGCTCGAGCCCATCTCTTCCCATTGCGGTGATGTTTCTCTATCCGCGGACGCGTGTCGTAGCCGACCTGCAACTCCAGCCAAAAGACCACATCGTGTTTTGCGCAATCGGGAAAAGGGGAGCTGTGTGCACAGGAGGAGGAGGAGGTGGCAGGTGAGCAGGAGGACGAGCGGGAAGAAAAAAAGGGACGAGGACGAACGGCAGCAGCAAGAACTGGGGCGGAAGGAGCAGAAGGAACACAAGGACCAGGGGAGGGGAGGCGGAGACAACAGTGAAGAAAGGCTCGGATCTTCAGAAGAGTGGCCGGCGCTGGGGCGCGAGCGCCATTCTGAACAACGGGGGCACGGCGCCGATCCGAAAACGAGGCCCACGCTGCAGCAGGAGCACCGTTCTGAAACACCAAAAACCATCGGATTGCAACACAGTGCATGCAGATCAAGTGTCTTCTGCGTCTGAAAACAGTCGGATTGCAGTCGGTTGCAAATCCTGCGTTAAAAAAAAACAGCCCGCGAAGAGGGCACGGAATCATTCCAGACAGGGTCGAGGGAAAGAAGAGAGCAGCAGTCATATTGATCAATTGCAGAGGGGAGAGGCAGAAGGAGGGACGGGGGGGACTCTTTTTGACTTTCGCTTCGGGGGTGAATCTAAGTACGGCGAGCTACATCAGCCAGTGGCCGCCCTACGAGCTAAGCTCGACGCGCTGCCGATTCAAATTCGGCTCCGCCGAACCTGCCTCGGAGGGGGAAGGAGGGGGAAGGAGGAGGAAGAGGAGGAGGGGTCCGGGACTTTCAGGGTCTGCCGGGTCTTCGCGAAAACTGCATTTCTAATACGGCGCCTGCTACCGACCTTCCGCGACCACCCCTTATCATCGACCCCCAACCCGAAAACAGAGAAGCCTCCTAGACGCAAACGTGGAGGTCTGGACTTTCTTACACCAGCAAGCCAGTGACAGCATAAGCTAGGAGATGCACAGTGGCCGGCGCCAGGCGTTGGGTGCCAACCGCTGCTCTGAGCCGGGAGTGAAGCAAGGGAAAACGGAGCGGGCAGGACTACGAACACCTGTTTGTGCCTGGGACTGCTAGCCATAGTTTTTCCTGCCCTTGCAGGGAAAGCTGAAATCCGCCACCGTGCCTCTGGGCACGGAGTGGGCCTGTGCTCGGGTCTTTTGTCAGAGAGGTCGTTCAGGGGCCTGGACCACAAATCCCACCAGCCCTCTAGGCGACAGGTGGTCTAACGACGTGTTTCTGTTCATCTTCCACAACCGTTTTTCCCTTTCGGAAAGGGAAGATGATCACTGTTCCCTATTGATATACACCCCCTCCCCCAGGCGACCGGCGGCCAACCAGAAACCATGAGGCCCCCCCTCCCTCCCTCTCAAAAAGAAAAAAGCAAAACGCTTTCTGCCTTCAGATTTGGAGCCTGCGCGGCCAACCCGATGCGGCCCCCCCACCAACCCTGTCAAAAAATCATACAACATACACCTTGGGCCAACGCCTGGAGTCATCTTCGTGAGGTCCGCGAGCACAGGGACGGCGGGGGTGTCAGCATATTGCTTGCTGCGCGCAACGCTACCATCCCTGACAAGAAACAATACAACATGCACCTCGCGGTTCCATGTGGATCATGCGCGGCCGCCACGCGATCACTGCCAAGCGGTGGCGCATGGCATGCTGCGCGCAGGCCCACCAGACACAATGATGGGCATTGGTTTTCAACATGGACGGAGGGGGCCGACATGGTTCCCGATGTGTGTTGTCACGTGCGCAGGCGCACCTGACACACTTTGCGCGTGCCCCGAACGTGGCGCACCTGGCGCGGCTGGAATATGCGGCACACCTGGCGCACGCGGAGGCACATGGCGCATCTAGCGCACCAGGCGTGGCTGGCACGCTCGGGCCCCAGCGGTGCCTGGCGCGCGCGGCGCGCCTGGCATGCCTGGCGCACCTTGCCCCAGCGTCGCGCACATGGACTCGGCGCTGTTTCCCAATAGCGCCCATCCAGAGACGACCGCTGAACATGATGAGGCTCGCGCCCGGGTGTTAGTTATTCGTTGGAAGTGCGGGTGGGAGTGAGCAAGTCGGCTTGCGGGCGGGTGAGTAGCGTGACCCCTCCCCCATACCCCCTCCTCTGGACCTGGACGGGGGGGCCCGAGGTGTCAGTGGGTCTTGTTTCGCCCAAGATGGCGCCAAGAGGGCCTCAGAGAGCACGGGATAGCCTCCAAGATCGATCAAGATAGCCCAACATGACTCAATATAGCTAGCAGCATGCCTCCAAGAGGCCCCAAGAGGGCCACAAGCAGAGCAGAGCAGAGGGCCAAACGCCCAGGGCACGTTGGCTGGCGCTACTGTAGCGCACCCACGTGTTCCCTCCAAGCACATTCGTCTTGCGCAAGGTCTTCCCATCGCACGAGTTTTTAAGCTAGCCGCCGTCCATGCGGCAACAAATACTTAACCCATTGCGGTTTGGGTCGCCCGGTCGTCCTGACGCAGTGGTCGGCGATGAATTTCAAAGTGCCCGGGACGAAAACGGACTATGGCGAAGGATCTCCTGGCTCTGCTCTCGCTGATTTTCCAAACAGGAAAAGCTGACACTTGAGAAGGGTACGTGTCAAAGGCTCATGTCGCGTCCGGGCCCGAGGTGTTTACGTTCGACACGCGCGATCACATGGGGTGTTTGACCCCGCAAAGGGCTCGCAGCATCCGGCAGTGTGCTGTGTCCAACCGGCGCCTGTCTGCCGCGCTGAGACATGCAATGCTCAGGCTGTAGAGGAGCTTGGGTATGATGCTAGCGTTGAACAGGTCTGTTTCCCTTTGTTCTCCTATGCTCGTAGGCCCCCAAACTTTCTTGAGTCTGGGGAATTCTGCAAAT
>CAUYUJ010009181.1:20000-35745 GCA_963575745.1 Prorocentrum cordatum
CGAGGAGGAGTACGACAACGACGACGAGGACGACGACGACGACGAAAACGACGACGAAAACGACGACGAAAACGACGACGAAAACGACGAAAACGACGAAAACGACGAAAACGACGAAAACGACGACGACGACGACGACGACGACGACGACGACGACGACAGGGGGGGGAGAAGCAGGAGGAGGAGGAGGAGGAGGAGCAGGAGGAGGCGGAGGAAGCAGAGACGCAGAAGCACAGTGCGCGGAGAAGAGGGGGAGGAAGCAGGGGCGCAGAAGGGGGAAGAGGTGGCAGCGCAAGCAGGGAGGTGCAATCATGGAAAACAAAACAATAAGAAAGCAGGGGAGCAGGAGGGGGCAAGAGAGGAGGAGCCCCGGGAGGAGGCAGGGGATAGCAGGAGGGGAGGGCCTCTCCGCAGAGGCCCCAGCAGGCTCCAGGAGGCCCCCAAGAGGTCTCAAAGAGTCTCTAAGGTGCCTCAGAACGGCACCCAAGAAGCCTCAAAACTGCCTCCAAGAGGCCCCCGAAAGGCCTCACACGAGATGCTAACGAAAATCCAAGAGGCATCACACCCACAACAAGACACGGTGGCGGGACTTGCCGTAGACAGCTGGATATCTATTGTTGATAGACGTGCACCAGTTGCTGCGCGTCGCCATTTGCTGGGGCAGGAGGAGACGAGACGAGACGAGATCATGGGCGCCGAGCCTTGGTTTTCACAGCGGGTGAAGCCAGAAAGCAGTGGCACCTGAGAGCATAGATGTCTACCACTATGCCGACACTCAGCGCTCTGCTTCATTAGAGGCCTCCTATATGGGGTCCGAGTAGATGGGGTCGGAAGATCGCACCGCATCGGCGATGCATCGGCGACGTCAGCGATACATCCGCGACGTCGACGTGAAGCAAATCGGGCTCCACATCGAGCCGCATCGCCGATGCATCGGAAATGCGGCGAGATCCTCCGACCCCATCTACTTCGACCCCATCTGGAAGGCCTAGAACTACGCCGATGCTCCGCACTCTGCCTCATAGAGGGCGCTGGCACGCCTCCTCCTCCTCCTCCTCCTCCTCCTCCTCCTCCTCCTCCTCCTCCTCCTCCTCCTCCTCCTCCTCATCCTCCTCCTCCTCCTCCTCCTCCTCCTCCTCCTCCTCCTCCTCCTCCTCCTCCTCCTCCTCCTCCTCCTCCTCTCCTCCTCCTCCTCCTCCTCCTCTCCTCCTCCTCCTCCTCCTCCTCCTCCTCCTCCTCCTCCTCCTCCTCCTCCTCCTCCTCCTCCTCCTCCTCCTCCTCCTCCTCCTCCTCCTCCTCCTCCTCCTCCTCCTCCTCCTCCTCTCCTCCTGCTTCTCCTTATCCTGCTTCTCCTCCTCTTCCTCCTCTTCCTCCTCCTCTTCCTCCTCCCTCTCCTCCTCTGCCTCCTCTTCCCTCTCCTCCTCCTCCCTTTCCTCCTCCTCTTCCTCCTGCTTTTCCTTATCCTGATCCTCCTTATTCCCACAAGCTCGGCCCCCCTTTGGGGGGCCAAAGACTTCGGCACCTGGTGCCCTCCCCGCGCGCGCGGGAGCCCCGCGTCCGGGAAGCAGGAGGCCGCCCCTCAGAAGGGGGAGGAAGAGGGGAGGCAGGGAGGAGGAAAAGGAGGAGGAGGAGGAGGAGGAGGAGGAGGAGGGAGGAGGAGGAGGAGGAAGAGGCAGGAGGAGGAGGAGGAGGAGGAGGAGGAGGAGGAGGCGAAGGAGGAGGAAGAAAAGGAAGAAGAGGAGGAGGCCGGGGAGGAAAGGGGGAGCAGGGCGGAGGAAGGGAAAAGGACACCCAGATAGAGAGAGAGAGAGAGAGAGAAAGAGAAAGAGAAACAACAAAAAAAAAAAAGGGACTGAAGGGGCGGCCCCGAGCACCCCAAAAGCATCAGGCCCCCATGAGGTGAGCCAGCGCCTCCAGATTGTGGTGCCCGCCCGTGCGTCGAATCAGTCGCCGTCCGGGCCACGAGCGGGATCTGGACGGGGCGAACGAGGATCGCGAACAGTGGGAATCGACGGCAATTTCGGGTGGGTATAGCGGGGGTGGCTAGCCACGGACGCACGACGTGCGTGCAGCATCCTCGGCCACCAGGCCCGCCGCACTAGATCGGCGAGTCAAGCACTCGTGGCAAAATGCCCGGTACCAAGAACGGGCTGGGAGGGAGGAGGCGGAGGGGAGGCGAGGAACGAGGAGGGAGCAGTCGGGGGGGGGCCAGCGGCGAATGGAAAACGGCCCCTTCCCTTACAGAGGGGGGGAAGAGCTTGCTTAAGTTAGCTCACTAGTGTATACAAACAGTTACAAGAAAAAGGGGGGACAGCTAAAGAAAAAATAGTCCCAACGCTGTCGTGCACCCATGGAAAAGAAGACGAAGGCGGAGCAAACCGGACCGCCGCGGACGTCCCAGCGACAGCCCAGCGTTCGGCGTTCGAGGCGAGATTCCTGCGCACCCCCTCGTGGCGTCAGGCCACGCCTGCCACGCCCTGCGACCCTGGCGTGGATAGAGACTGCGCTAGGGGGCCACCCCGTGCGCAACCTCTCTGGGTCGCGATCCCAACGCGCTCCCGGGGCCCAAACGCCCACATGGCGTGTCGAGAGGCCGCAATGAACCCACGAGCAGTGTCCCCCCAATACATATATACATACACACACGCATATATCCTTATATACATATAAGCATACATACAGACATACATACATAATGCATCATACAAACATACATCAACAAACATGCATGCATGCATACATATATGCATGCATATATGCAGACGTGCACATACTTGTATGTGCATATGCGTATGTGCATAGAAATGTACATTACATGCACATGCACGTGTGCATGTACATGTATATTCACATGTGTGTGAATGTGTGTGCTAGTCTATTGGTACATGTATATGTAAATCTAAATGTGTATTACACATATGTGTGACTGTATGTGCATACGTATGTGAACGTGCATGTGCATATGCAGATGTATACGTATACGTATGCGTGTGTGTACATGTGGATGTACATGTATACAAATATGTGGTTTGGGTGTGTATATGTATATGCATATGCAAATGCATGTGTGTACGTATGTGCGCATGTAGATGTATGTGTAAATGTACATATGTATGTGTATATGTAGACGTATACCTTTACGTATAGGTGTATGTGTATGCATTTGTATGGTTATATGTGAATGTATGTGCATCTGCATATGTAAATGTGTATGTATATGTATATGCACATGTATTCGCCTGTGTATGCACATGTATGTGTATGCATACGTACATGCAAGTGTAATGTGCCGATGTATATATAAATGCAAATGTGTATGTGAATGTAGATGCACATAGCTACATACATATATCTATATATATGTATGAATATATACATATGTGCATACATACATATGTCATATGCAAGTGTATGCGTATGTGTGTATGTACACGTGTATGCATTTTAAATGTATATGGATATGTATGTGTGCATGGATATGTTGATGTACATGTATACATATAGACACACAAACAAACAAACCTACCTGCATATACACATACATACATGCATGCAAGCATGTGACTGACAAACTGACGTACACACATACATATGTGTATATATCAATCGCATCGCTCCGGCCTCCTTGGAAATTTTCCACTGGGGGGGGGACAGTCGGAATCTGGGGAGGGGGGGGGTCATCATCTACTAAAACAAATATTGGACATGCAGAAGACCTACGGCCGTGCACTTGCCTCAAGCTCATTTGCTCCACACATGCCGCTGGATGCGCGCCCGCGGTTTCGTGGTCCTCTCCCAAGAGATCTTCGACGTCAAACCCTGCTCGCCCGAGATGATTGATGAAAAACTTCAAGTACGGGGCACCAGCTTCAGACCTTACCCAAGCCCATCCAATCCCAATATCGCAGGCAACACTTTCCGACACGTAATGGTATCCTCCAGGGTGCCTGTCACACGCCCAAGATATTGCAATGCTGGCGCATGTGAAATACACATCAGCGCACCGCTCACCCAATTTGCGCGTCTCGGCCTCCACGCGGAGCAACATCTTTTGAGCGCCCACTCCACGAGGGATGGATATCAAGACGTGCTTTCCCAGCGTTATTAAATGGAAGCGTTCACCATGGATGTGTTGCAGGTGGGGGTCGCCAGTGGCGCTGGCTGGGGCCGGGGTAGGCGCCGGCGTCGGCGCATCGAGAAACACATTGCTGCCGCCATCTGCCGCTGCATGATTTTGCCACGACAAGTCCGCAGCACCGTGCCCTCCTGTGCGCGCACTTTCTTAGTAGATCCAACAGTTCGGCGGGCTGTCCGTCGAGCAAGAATATTTACCGAAACATCCTGCGACACTGACGGCTGGATCTACTGCCACCACAACAAGTTTGCACCAAACACGCGACGTAAGGTGCGCATTCTCATCTTCACTAGAAACAAACACACTCTGGGTCTGACACAACAAGTAGGATGCCAGCACATCCTTGCGAAACTCGACCCAACTTTGCCCATCACAAGTGGATATCTTGAACTTCGAAGGCGCTAGATCGCCAAAAGCAATGCTGAATGCCAAATCGTTAGCGATGTCCGCGGTTTGGCGTGCAATAAACACTGGCACCAGCAATTGTGTCAGTTATTGGAAGCCATTGGAAGCCATCCGTCGCTTGCGGGAGCACGACGAACAAGCATACACCCCACTTCCACCGCAGGTGCTGGCGTATTCGCCATCGTGAGAGCAGCATCGTGCAAGCCGTGGAGCAAAAGCGCCACCAAGCACATGTGCATATAGTGCCTTCTCTGAAGCCGTCATCCCAGCAGTCTCAACGAGAAGACATACCAGACCTGCGTCGGTGAACGTTGAAGTACAGTCAACCCGCATAATAAGGATTGGCCATTTTCCCAAGGGTACTCTTGCATCATTGCCTCTTCGGTCCATCCTGGCCACTTTCGTTGGCCGCGCCCTGCTCGAAAAGCTTCCAAACGGCATTCCAAGGCCCCTTGCATCCTCAGCGTGCGCCCTCATGGTACGGGTCAACCGTGGTGTACGTTGGCCAGAGCGCTGCTTCAGCCAAATACTTGAGGAAAACCACACCTGCGCGTCTTGGCCTGTTCTGGGCCGCCTCGGGGTCTGGGCCGCCCTGGGGAGGTGTCCAGAACCGCCCGCCGCCGAAAAAAACAGGGCGTGGGGCGTGACACCTCCTGGTGCGAAGCGCACGCTTGGACCCCATGAGGCGGACGCACCGCGGGACCCTGGTCGCCCACATGATAGTACGATTATCGACCGGTCGGAAGAAGCAGGTAGAAACATGAAGCGTGAAGGCGTTGAAAGTAGATTGGGTGTCCGCCCGCCCCCCAGAGGGGACGGAAAAGGTGGAGCTACTCGATCATCGAAGCAGGAGGGCGCTGCAAGCAGACTGGAATCTGGGAATCCAGATCACCTGCTCTCAAGATCGATGGGTACGATTACTCGCGCCACTGCTGTCATCATGATTCGTGCCACTGTTCAGCAACCATATATTACCAGCCTGGAACATATCCCTATCCTGATGTTCGTCGCCGCCTCATCACGACGACGATCTTAGGGATGCACCCTCAGTCTCTGAGGGCGCATCCCTAAGATTGTCCTCGCCTTCTGGCGTGTCAAACTCCGGGATGGGGACAACTTCGAGGCTGGTGAACATGCCCGCCACCGTGCCTCCACGGCACGCGCTGGAAGGCCCTCCGGCCCTCGGGGTCCTCAGAAACTCCTGGGGCCGGAGGCACTCCTCGGGGGCGGCAACGAGGGGGGCGTCCAAGAGGGGGGGGGCAAATCATGGCCGGCGGCACGTGCGCGGCCCAGGGGGGGCCGGGGACGTGTTGAAAGAGGAGGAGGCGCCTCGAGATCTGGGGAAAAATCATGGCCCACGCCAGGATATCCACCCTCCCCCCTAGTCGTCCCCCCCCCCCTCTTTTTCCGCCCTCTAAAACTCCTTCTTCAGACGGTCAGAGCATCTCCGCGGGGCGGGCGCCCCCGTGAGAATGGGAGAGCCGCCCTGCCGCGACGCCACGGCGCGGCGCCGCCAGAGCGGCCCGCAGGCTCCCTCCCCCCCCTTCGGGAGCCCCCGCCCCCCGCAGCGGGGGGCGGCCGAGCGGAAGCATTCTCTGACAGACTTTTGTTGGGCCTGCGGGTCGAGAGCGAGCCTCTTCCGGTTAAAAGCTAGGCGGGCTGCGCAAAGCTCTAATTGGGGAGACAGAGCACAGGCGGGCCAGTCTCTTACAGACAGGGAGCTCCGAGGGGCGGACGTCCTCGGGAAGGAGGCCGCCTGCGGTGACGCCACGGCGTGGCGCCGCCGGAGAGGCCCGCAGCCCCCCCCCCCCTCGGGGGCCTCCTGTCCCCCCAGCGGGGGGGGGGGACGGCCGAGCGGAAAGGAAAGAAGAAGGGAGAGGGAACCGGGGGGGAAAGAAGGAGAGGCAGGGAGAGAAGAGAAAGGGGAGCGGGGGGAAAATAGAGAAGAAGAGAGAGGGAAGCGGGGGAAAATAGAGAAGGGAAAGGGAAGCGGGGGAAGAAAAGGTGCAGGACTCCACGGGGGGAAGCCGCGTGAGTGCCCCTACGTGCGCAAACCCAATGGTTTGCACGCCGCCCAGAGGGGCCCGCACCCCCACCCCCTCAGACCCACCTCCCCGGGCGGGGCGGCCGAGCTGGGGGGGGGGAAGGGGAGCGGTGAAAAAAAAGGTCAGAAAAAAACAACTACATAATTCCACGGGGAGGGGGGGAGGAAGGGCGAGGCGGGAGAGGCAGAAGCGAACAGGGGAAGAACAAAAAAATGCGGGAGGTTGGGAGAGAGAAAGCGATACCCGACAAGAGACCCCCAGGAGGCCACAAGAGGCCCCCCCAGAGGCCTAAAAGAGACCCCAAGAGGCCCCAAAACGGCCCCCAGGAAGCCTCAAACTGCATCCAAGAGACCCGCGAAAGGCCTCCCACGAGATTCCAACGAACATCCAAGAAGCCTCTGGCCCACAACCCAGGCAAGGTGGCGAAATGGGCCCAAGGCCAGTAGACAATCCCGACCTGTTGCAATCCATATGCTGGCCTGGGCGTTTCACATGAAAATTCCCGAGCACAACATCACCCCAAAACTCGAAATTCGATTGAGGCACATGGATGATACATAACGCCGCGCTGAAAACTCCTGGAACATATTCTCCCGACCGGAACCGTAAAATTGCAAGTGTGAGGGGAGATACCGTTTCACAGTGGGATGTTCGCCTCAGCGCAACTCCTAGAATATAATGCCCCCTTCTGAACATGTCAGTTGTAAATATGGAAGACGACACTTCTCCATGCAAAGTTGTTCGCATCATCTCCGCGCGAACTCCATTCGAAAGCATGCAACCAGCACAAGGATGGATACGAAATTGGCACCGCACACATTCGTCTTCAAAGCATGCAACCGCTACATGGTGGGAGGGCGATTCGCTGTCATAGCGAGGCCCTCGCCTTCTCGACGCGCCCATTCGTCTTAAAAGCTTGGACCCCTCACACGCATGGCGGCCAAGTCCTTTCAAAGAAAGGGGGTGCTCTCGCCTGAGCGCCGCGCACATCCGTCTTAAAAGCTCGCCACAAGCCTTTCAACGCGAAGCGGGGATTTATCCATATCCACCGCCTGGGAACCGACGTCCTGGTGCCCCAGCGGGCGGTGGATATGGATATAGTTCGGCCCCCGGGGGCCCGAATATGTCCATATCCACCGCCTGCCGAGGCTCCGAAAACTGACCCTCCAGGCGGTGGTCATGTATGATTTCCCGCCTCGGATGTAAGGACGGAGACATGTTCCACTTCACCCTGGAAATCCGAGTCGAGACGTCCTCATATTTAACGACCAGGCACCTTAATATGAGTAACCACTGTACGAGTGGAGAGCGGTACGCCGCGCTGAAATCTCCTGGAGCATCTTTTCCCGATGGGAACATAAAATTGCAAGTGCGGGGGCGATATCATTTTCACAATGTGACGTTCGCCACAGTGCAACTCCTAGAACAGAATGCCCCCCTCTGAAAACGGGAACTGCGGATATGGACGACGACACTTTTTTCCAAGCAAATGCGTTCGCATCAGCTCCGCGCGAACTCCGTTCGAAAGCATGCAACCAGCACAAGGATGGATGCTAAATTAACACCACACATTCGTCTTCAAAGCATGCAACCGCTACATGGTGGGAGGGCGATTCGCTGTCATAGCGAGGCCCTCGCCTTCTCGACGCGCCCAATCGTCTCAAAAGCTTGGACCCCTTACACGCATGGCGGCCAAGTCCTTTCAAATAAAGGGGGTGCTCTCGCCTGAGCGCCGGGTACATCCGTCTTAAAAGATTGCAGCAAGGCTTTCAAGGACGAAGACGTGGACCACTTCACAGTGGGAATCCGAGTTGAGACGTCCTCCAATCTACCGACCAGACGTCTTAACATGAGTAACGACTGATCTCGCACGGGATTTCCCTACCTCATTTGTGGACCAGACACGCAACCCTTTCCCAAGTGTTACACGCATGGGGGGCGACTGCTCAAACTGCGGTGTTCGCTGGACGTGCCGCCGTTCTGTATCATCCTACCTGACCTCGCTCCTTATGCCTCGATGAAGGGAGGCCAGGGCAAGTCCCTTCCCAGCCAGGGCTCGTGTCTGCATGGCAGGCCCAAGGGGCGCCCGTCTGTCGAGGGGCGCTTGCTTGCGGCGACGGGGGAGGCCACTGCCCCCAGCGCCGCCCGGAGCGGACCCTCCTCCAGGACCTGGTCCTGCTTCACCCGTCTCGAGGCGGCCCCACGCCCCGTCTCACGGGACGTGGCCGCGAGACCTGGTCCTGGTCCTGGTCCTCCTCCTCCTCCTCGCCCTCCTCGCACTCCTCCTCCTCCTCCTCCTCCTCCTCCTCCTCCTCCTCCTCCTCCTCTCCTCCTCTCTCCTCCTCCTCCTCCTCCTCCTCCTCCTCCTCCTCCTCCTCCTCCTCCTCCTCCTCCTCCTCCTCCTGTCCCATCCCCGCTGGCTCTGCCCCCCATCGGCGTCAGCGCTGCCCCCCTCCCGCCCCGCCTGCTGCGGCGGCATCTGCTGCTGCACCTGGGGCTGCATCTGCTGCTGCATCTGGGGCTGCATCTGCTGCTGCACCTGGGGCTGCCCCTGGCGGCGACGGGGCAGGCGGCGGCAG
Organism: Prorocentrum cordatum; assembly: GCA_963575745.1. Taxonomy (NCBI): domain Eukaryota; class Dinophyceae; order Prorocentrales; family Prorocentraceae; genus Prorocentrum; species Prorocentrum cordatum. The sequence continues at coordinate 29,165 of CAUYUJ010009181.1, forward strand.
GGGGCGGCGGCGCGCGCCCCCACCCACCCCTGCGCCCAGGGCGTGCGACGGCAGGGGGGCCTCGACCCTCATGCCTCCAGGGCGGAGAGGGGCATGAGGAGGAGGGGGAAGGGAGGAGGAAGAGAAGGGCTGAGGAGGAGGCGAAGGAGGAAGGGAAAGAGGAGGAGGAAGGAGCGGAGGAAGAGGACGAGCCGGAAGGGAGGAGGAGGATAAAGGAGGAGGAAGAAGCCGAGGAGAAGGACGAGCTGGAGGCCCTCCCGTTCCGTTAATCTCCTTCTCTCCTCCCACGCCCCCGCTCCACACTGCCGTTTGCTCATTGGGGGAGACTCTCTCCCTCAATCTCTCCTCCCTCCCTCCCTCCACGTTCTGCCCCGCGACTCCGACATCATCATCATCATCATCATCATCATCATCATCATCATCATCATCATCATCATCATCATCATCATCATCATCATCATCATCATCATCATCATCATCATCATCATCATCATCATCATCATCATCATCATCATCATCATCATCATCATCATCATCATCATCATCATCATCATCATCATCATCATCATCATCATCATCATCATCATCATCATCATCATCATCATCATCATCATCATCATCATCATCATCATCATCATCATCATCATCATCATCATCATCATCATCATCATCTTCATCATCATCATCATCATCGTCATCATCATCATCATCATCATCATCAACATCATCATCATCATCACGACCATCAGCATCATCATCGTCATCATCAGCATTATCATCACCAGCATCATCCTCATCACCGTCATTATCATCATCATCATCATCATCAGCCGCATCATCATCATCATAATCATCATCATCACCATACCCATCATCACCATCATCACCATCATCACCATCATCACCATCATCATCATCACCACACTCATCATCATTATCATCATCATTAGCATCATCCTCATCGTATTTCCTCGCCCCACTCCATCATCCATCCATCCAGTGCAACCTCCTCCTTCTCGTCTTTCCTCCTTCGCACGGTTCGGCCGTCCACCTCTTTGCTCCCGCACCTGCCTGATCAATTCGACTCGCCAGGACATCGTTTCTGGACCGGCTGGTGGGGATTTTTGGTCTGCGGGCTCGCGAAGCAAGTCAAAAGCCGTCCGATCACTAGCCGGGCCGCGACTAGGCAGCAAGAAACAGAGGGGCAAGCGAAGCGAGCGCGCGGGCAGCCACTCAGAAGTGCACCAGGAGCGGCACTCCCAACCCGGTGGCGTGGATATCCAAGTGGCGACCATCAAGTAGGCGCAGCCAAAATGGCGCGGCGGCGCGACCATGAACACGCAGAGGTCGATCACCCGTTGTGAGTCGGCACAGGGCCCGACGAAAACGAGCAGGTCCGACAGGCACTTCAGGGCGACATCCGTGCCGAGGGTGACACAACAGCATCGTGTCGGCGGCGGAGTGAAGAGGGGGCAGCCTCGTCACAGACAGGACTGCAAACGGCAGATCCGCTGGCATGTACACCCGGCGGCACAGGTCGAAAGCGAAGCCCATGAAGGAGAAAGCAGCCGACGGGCGCCCAGAGCCACACATGCCGAAATCCTTGCACCGAAGAGGACGGCACCGTAGCAAGTCCCCACGGAACCCAAACGGTCACCAGTGGGGGCTGACACCAAGCAGCGGCGGCCGTTCGCCATCGCGATGCGCTTCAAGGAGCTGAGCATCACCATCGTGAGGCTGTCCTACTGCTGGAGGCGAAGCAGAAGCTGCCACGCGCGGCTACGTCGGCGAAGGACGGGTTCGTGGAGGCCGACGCTCGTCGGCAATTGCGCGCAGAAGAAGATCGAGTTCGCGCCGAGGCCGCCCGCGCGCTGCACGAAGCGCAGGCGGCTGCTGCCGTGGCGGTTGGCCGCGGGGCTGCTCCCGAGGTGCCTGCTGCGGGTGGCCTACCTGGCGCTCCTCGCGCTGGAGGGCGGGCCGCTGCGGCGGCGCCTGCGGGCGGCGACTGGGGCGCCCCAGGCCGCGGTGGCCATGTCGGAGGCGGCCACTGCGGTGATGGCCATCCGCCTGCTCGCGTCGCTGGCGATGCTCCTGCTGGCGCTCTTCACCCTGCTGACCTGGCTTCGCTGGATGAAGAAGGGCTGGAGCGCTGGTGCGCCAAGCACAACCAGAAGTTCGAGTTTGGCAGATGCTGCGACGCATGCCCACCAATGTCAAGGACGATGATGCGGACTCGGAGTTGGCTGCCTCTGAGCACGGCGGTCACCATAGCGATGAGCTGGAGGGCCTTTGGAAGCGCTCGGGAGGGAGCCCTCGAGGCCTCGCAGCAGGAGCGGGTGGAGCGGCTGTTGGCCAAGCAAGCTCAGTGCAGGGCCACCAAGCGACTGCGTGCCATTCGAGAAGCTGCAGCATCCAGCTTCGGGCGAGTGCTGCTGCAAGTGCTACCGCGCGGAGGCGAGGCAGCAGGTGCCGGGGATCCTGTCGCGGCCCTGGCGGCAACAGCTGCGGCGCCCGTCGACGCGAATGTGGCCGCCGAATCACGCTCGGCGGCCGCTGCGCCAGCCACTGCGGCGGCAGCAGCTCCTGGGCAATCTTTTTAGCAGGCGCACTGGCGGCCACGGTGCTGCCACCAGCATCGACCTCTTGCGTCGCAACATCGCGTCGTGGAATGAGGTGGCTGCGTCATTTGCAGCCAGCGTTCGATCCAGTTGCGATGCTTTCGCTTCTGCAAAGCATCACCTTAACTCCGAGGGTGCGAAGCAGGCAAAGAGGGAGAGCCCACCAGCTGAAATGGCGGCCCCACTTCATCCCCGCCACCCCTTCCCCTGGAGGGGGAACGCGCGGTGGGGCGGGCGCTGTTGCCTCCCGAGGTATAGGTTTTCAGCGTCTCCTGTCCACGGCTGGGTCCGCGACGGACCTTGGCTCTGGTAGCCACTGGTTGTTTCTGCTGGAAACCAAGCAGGCTGCGATAGCTGTAGGAGTTGCGCAGTCGGTGCCTGGCCTGGGCGTCCGCGGAGAGAACATCGAACGACTGCGCGAAATCTCGGAGTTCTTGGGCACGTTGCCCGCGCCATGGCTTATGATGGGAGATGTTCACGTTCCGGCTAGTGATTTGGATTTCCAGATTCCCCTCGACTCGCCCGTAGACGCACATTGGCCCCGTCCCTGGTGGAGTTTACGCGCAGTCAAGGCCGCGGGTCGTTGATCGACTATGTTGTGGCCTCCGAAGAACTTGCCAGTTTTGCGCGCGTGGCCAAGCACACGCCTTCGCCGTTCAAGACTCATGCTTGCTTGCAGGTCTAGGTGGATCATCGGGCTGTCGAGCAGAAGTTATGGAGACGAGTGAAACCTGTTCCTTTCCTGATTGCCCTGGTCCTGATTTGCCATGGGAGGAGGTTTTGCTTCGCTTAGAGGATCCTGGGTCGCGAAACCCCGTCGCACTATGATAGTAATTTTCTACCCCGAAAGTGCGTGACCACCTTTCTGATAACGTTTCAAGGCGGTTATTGCTGCGGAGCCGTGTCACTGAGATGATGGCCCTGTCTCGCGCCTGCGCAGTGCCGATGGAGCACAGGGGGTGCAGTGCCCGAGGTGGTCTTCCTCATTTTCTGCGCTCTAAGATTGGCAGGAGGTTTCTGTGGCCAGAGCTACCAGCTCCCAGCCTTGTGATGTTGGGCTCACGTGTCCCAGGCCCCGCGGGGGCATCGGCTTTGCATGGCTCGAAAACCCTGGGACAATACGTTTTGGTCTGGTCGAGTGTTGTCGAGTCTATCGGGCCAAGTCCATTCCCACTGGCCCCCTGGTCTTCGTCAGCCCGCCGAGTGGTGGATGGCTCAGTTAGCGGCTGTCCCCGATTGTGTGAATGACCTTAAACGTTCTTCCGACTCGGTCGCTCACGCGGTCGGTCAGGCCCGGCATGCCGCTCGCCCAGCTTCTAAGGGCAGCATGAAGCATTGACTTCTCAAGGCTGTGCCTCGAGGCGCCAGACGGGCGCACTCGCGGCTGAACTACGACCAAGGATCAGATCTTCAGCACTGTGTCACACCTACCGAGGTGAAGCAACTCCCAGAGGAGTTGACGCAGCATTGTCAAGATGTCTGGAGTCAGTTTTGGAAAGCCCCCCCTGCTCAGAGGGAAGCGTTGTCGGGAATTTTAGACGCGTTGCGACCGATGGCCTTAATGGCCGCGGAGCCCCTGGATCCCTTGACCCCTGGAGAGACGCCCAGAGCTGCGCGGTTGTTTAAGGTTGACACTGCGGCGGGCATTGATTGATGGGCCCCTCGCCCGTTGACGTCTTCGCCTGGCTCTGCTGTGGGGGTCCACGCTGATATCCTCAATCAGCGCGTGCGCTCAATGCACCGCTCCTGTTTTGAGTCTCGTTAATCCTGCGAAGGATGACCCCCAGTTTAAGCTTCGGCATGAGCAGTTGGACTCGTTCGCCTCGACTTGGAATCGGCTACCCCACAAACAGAGAGTTCGAGCCGCTCAAGTTTGGATAAGATTGCTGACAAGTTCGCGCGCACGCAGCACCGTTGGCAGGTTGTGCGAGGTCCGATCGCGGCCACGCTAGCGGTGCTTCTCGATTTGAATTGGGATCCTGTCTCTCCAGTGTGCCGGCGCATTGGCACAGATGTGCTCCGCGTGACGGATGTAGACTTTCCTTTCCAGCTATGGTCCTTCCTGGTCGTCACCTGCCGAGCAATGTCGTGGAAGGTTGGAGCGGGACACTACTTGGGGTTGGAAGTGGAGGGGGAATCGATTTTACCATGGTGCACAGATTTCTCAGGAGTTCGGAGAAGCAGGGGGGATGGAGTCTGCAGGTATGGTGCGTAAAATCGTTACTGGCGCTTTTTGGACTGAAGCTAGGCTTCAGGATGCGGGTTACCTCTCGCACACCGCTGGAGTTTGTCCACGCTGCGGCGCCTCAGCCGAGACTCCGCCACATCGCATCGCTAACCAATATCTGCTCGATGCGGCCGTGGATCGCACCAGCTCTCTTGTTGATCGGGTTCGTGCCGAACCCCAGCGCACGTGATTTTTGCTTCGTGGCCTTCCGCTATTGGCCGATTCCTGTGGGCGTCTGCCGCCGCCTGTTTCCTATGCTCGGGGGCGGGGCCGATCGGTGGAAGGAGCGAAGATCGATGGAGGCGTGTAGGGCATAGGCGGATCAGGGGGGAAATATACCAAGGACTGGCGGCTCCGCCGCTGTGGTTGGGCGTGCGTCCACCTAGGTCCCGCTGGCCCTTTCGACGCCATCATCATGGGCACCTTGCCCACCGTGAAGCAGTCCTTCCCGCGAGCGGGGCTGCATGCCTTGATTATGCTGGCCAGCTGTACGACTGGCCATTGCAAGGTGCACTGCGATTCCCTGAGAGTGGTTAAAGGAGTACGTCCCCGTTGCAGGCCAAGTTTCGTTCGTCAATGTTGGAATCGTGGGCCAAGCATCATGATGTTATGTTGTCCCGTGGGGGTTCTATCCAAGTGCTTTGGACGAAACCACATCCCACCCAGGCCCAACGCCAAAACATGTGTTTTAGCGATGCGGAAGCTTGTGTGAATCATGCTATTGTTTTTTTGCGGACGACGCAGCCTTGCGTGCTCAGGTTCCCGAGGATTTGTCGATCGGTTCAGTGCCAACGTACCAGTACTGTCGAGCGGGTGTGTAGATTGCGAGACTGTGGGCATGAGCCTCAGTTGTGGCGTGCGGTCATTAAGTGTTATGTGTGCTTCGGGGGGTTCCCATTGAGAGGGAAGCTGGCGGATTGTCGGCCTGACCCTTGCAAGCCGCGCTGTCCTGTGCAGTAGAAGATCCAGAGCCTGCCCTCGAGGCCTCCTGCCGACCCGAGGGGGATGGACGACCCCGTCCCTGATGACCTCGCAGCAGTGCTTGTCGGAGGGGCGGATTTGGACCACCCGTTGGCCGAGTTCTGTGATGCGTCCCATCAGCTTGCGGTGCGTCGAGGTGTTTTGTTTTGTGAGGTCTGTGGCGGACTCTGCACTGTCAATCCCCCTCGGGCCCTCTCCAGGCCCTGCGGGAAGCCTGCATCTGCAGGCCGCGAGGTGTTGTCGCGGCTCTCTCGAGGGCTGCCCCCGAAATCGGGCACTTCTGTCCCTGATGTGTGCTTTGATGTTTGAGCGACCTCCCTAGTGGAGGATGACGCTTTAGATAGAATTAGACTTAGAAATAGTATCCTCATCCTCGTCCTCATCCTCCTCCTCCTCCTCGTACTCCTCCTCCTCCTCCTCCTCCTCATCTTCTCCTCCCTCCTCCACCTGCCTCCTCCTCCTCCTCCTCCTCCTCCTCCTTCCTCCTGCCTAGTTCCCCCTCCTCCTCCTCCTCCTCCTCCTCCTCCTCCTCCTCCTCCTCCTCCTCCTCCTCCTCCTCCTCCTCCTCCTCCTCTTCCTCTTCCTCTTCATATTCCTCGTTTTCTTCCTCTTCCTCTTCCTCTTCTTCGTCATCGTCCTCTTCCTCTGATATGATCCTCTTCCTTCTCCTCCACCGCTTCCACTTGTACCTCCTCCTCATGCTCTTCCTCCTCCTCGTCCTCCTTCACCTCCTCCTCCTCCTCCTCCTCCTCCTC
>CAUYUJ010009182.1:0-35733 GCA_963575745.1 Prorocentrum cordatum
GAGCAGGCGGCCCGCCCGGGCGGAAGGCGGCGTCATCCTCGACGATGGGGGGCCACGCGCCGATCCGAAGATGAGGCCCACGCTCCAGCGGGAGAACCACCTTTGAAACACCTCGTGCTGGGGGTCTGGGGGGGTCTGGGGACGATGTTTTGGAGGGTTCTCCCACGGGGGAGGTCTGAAATGGCTTGTCTTGGAGGGTCCAGACCCCCTCCCTTTTATTACGAAATCTGGAGTACCCACCAAACGCCAGCAGGCGCGTGACAGAGCCGACGAGCCCGTCAAGAAGATCAGAGGCCTGCGGCTGCCCGCCGTGCACCTCACACTCGCCCCTAGGCTCACCTTTGGAACCCCAGACCCCCCCAGACACCGTGGGAGAACCCAACATTGCCGAAATCCTTGTGCTTTGTCGTGTTTTTATCATTTTGCCAGAACCACTTTTGAAACACTGGAAGCACCTGGATTGTACATACCAAGAGAAACATGCATTGCCAGAATCCTTGTGCTTCGTTGCGTTTTTCTTCATATTGCCAGAAAAACACGCGGAAGGGGGCGGCCGGACGACTTCAGCGGAGGAGGGAGAATACTACTCAGATTGTCTACTTGTCTAGGGCGGAAGGACGGAAAGGGGGATGGGGAGGCACCTGCCGTCGCTCGGACGTCCATACCCCGTGCACATGTATCGTTGTCTGAAGTCGGGCCTGTCCCTCTACAGGAGGAATGCTCGAAAATAGTCAAAACATAGTATGGGGGCGATTTTTTGACTATGTTTGACGAGTTTGAAATCGTTGTTACTACTCTTGATTTTTCCTCCAAAATCCCCCTGTAGGGGGACATGCCCGGCCTAATCGTTGTCGTGAGCTTTTTGCTGGCCATCGCTCGGACGTCCATTCCCTGTGCTTTTTTCGGTTTCGTGAGTGTTTTTTTCGCCAAATGGTCAAGGATGCTCCTCGATGGTCCTCGCCGACATGCACACGTCCGAGCGATGCCAAGTTTGCTCGCAGGAGGGATCCGAGATGCCCCCAGGCGGGCCAGGTTTGCTGGCGCTGGCCTCGCCGAGCAACAAGGCATCCGACGTCCGAGCGGTGCCAAGGGCAGGAGGAGCGGGGTCATGGGGCAAGAGACGGGGATGGACAGACCTCCCTTTAGTAAACGTGGTTTAGTGAACATGACCTCGGGCCCAGACCTGGCGGGCGCAAGCCTGGGAAATAACGGCCGCGGCGCCCTCTCGAGAACCGAAAACAGACAATTCACTAATCGACGTGTCAGGGTAGGAGGTCTGTCCATCCCCGGAAGAGGTTGGGTCGGGCATGTCTCCCATGCATTGGGGATTTCGGACGAAAAAGCAAACACAATCCAAACATACTCGAAACGGGTCGGAAATTCGCCGGCCCAACGGGCCAGAGGCGTGCTAAGATCTCCGGTAACTGCTCAACAATATTTCTAGATCGCGCGCGCGGGGCGGGCCCTGGGGGTCCCCGGACGAAAAGTACCCCGGCAAGGTCCCGGCAGACTCCAGGCAAGGTCCCGGCAGACTCCCGGCAAGGTCCCTTTTCGGAGCCCAGGAGGGAGGGCTCCAAATCGGTCCAAGAGAGGCCCGAGAAGCCCTCCAGACGGTCCAAGAGAGCCGGGAGACGCCGAAATATCACTCCCAAACGCCTGCGATGGCCTCAAGACGGCCCAACAGGCCTTCAAGACGCCCCAAGAGGTCCCTAAGCGGCGCCCCAAGAGGGCTCCCACAAGCAAAAATCGTCCCATTCCCGTGGGAAAAACGTACATTCTTAACATATCCGCCTCTTCGTCTTTCATACCTTTCAAGGCGGTCCAAGAGGCCCCCAAGATCACCCCAAGACGGCCCGAGAGACCCTCAAGACCGCTCAAAGACGGCCCAAGAGCGCTCCAAGAAGGCCCAAGAAACCCTCAAGAACTCTTTTTCGGAACCCAGGAGGGCTCCAAATCGGTCCAAGAGGGGCCCGAGAAGCCCTCCAGACGGTCCAAGAGAGCCGGGGGACGCCGAAATATCACCCCCAAACGCCTACGATGGCCTCAAGACGGCCCAACAGGCCTTCAAGACGCCCCAAGAGGTCCCTAAGCGGCGTCCCAAGAGGGCTCCCACAAGCAAAAACCGTCTCATTCCCTTAGGAAACGCGCATTTTTTACATATCCGCCTCTTCGTCTTTCACACCTTTCAAGGCGGTCCAAGAGGCCCCCAAGATCACCCCAAAGACGGCCCGAGAGACCCTCAAGACCGCTCAAAGACGGCCCAAGAGCGCTCCAAGAAGGCCCAAGAAACCCTCAAGACGGTCCAAGAGGCCCCAAGACGGCCCCATGATTGAGGTCCACAGGGGCAACCTGAACGGAAATTTTGAGCCTCCCGCCCAAACACGCCCCCGAAATGCCCCTGCAAGCCCCCAAGTAGCCCCACGAAGCCCCCAAGAGAGCCCCAAGAGGCCCCCAACAGGCCGCAAGAAAGCCCCAAGAGGCCCCCAAGAGACCCCCAGGAAGCTCCCAGGAGGCCCCCAAGAGGTCAGGCAGACCCCCCCCAAGAGACCACCAAGAGGGCCCACCCAGAGCCATCCACGAGGCCTCCCAAAGTTCCCAAGAAGCTCCCACGAAGCTTCCAAGGGCTCCCAAGACCCCCCAAGAACCCGCGATGGCACAATACGGGCCGGCGGAATGAGCGAAGCGATTCAATAATCATTTTCCCGGCAAAGCAACCTAACAGCGATATGTAGTAGCATAGCTGGAGGCATGCAGCAGCAGTAACACTCGCAGTAGTATTAGCAATAAGAGCAGGAAAGATGAAACAGTGGTAACAGTGAAGTAGTAGTTGTAGTTCGGAGTCCTGTAAAAAGGAGACACTGCTATCAACGCTGGAAATGTGTCAAAACGAGACACTGCTATGAATGGCGGCAGTCGTGTAAAAAGGAGACACTGCTATCAACGCTCGCAGTGTGTCAAAACGAAACTTCGCTGTGAATGGTGGGAGTCGTGTAAAAAGGAGACACTGCTATCAACGCTGGGAGTGTCAAAACGAGACATTGCTATCAACAGTGCGAGTCGTGTAAAAACGGGACACTGCTATCAACGCTGGCAATGAATGATGATGATGAGTGCGATGATGAGTGCGACGATGAAATGATGACTGTTCTTTTTTTCAGAGGACCGCGCTGAGGAGCGGCGTGCGAAGCGGAGAAGCTGCAAAGCGTGCAGGCTGAAAAGCATTGCAGACACGCGCAGGCTGAAAAGCATTCCGCGACACGTGCAGGCTCACCGCGCACAGCTGCACACGAGCGCAGGCTGAGAAGCACCACGCGCATGCAGGCTGAGAAGCACCACGCGAATGCAGACGGACAGACTGAACAGCACCGCCACAACGCAACCTGCATCTCATGGCTCCTCAAGCTCGCGCAGGCCATCCCAGTTGCTGTCGGGCCTTCGCGCAAGCGATCTTCGTCGCGGCAATCTTGTCCGTGAAGAGCTCGGCGAAGGCCTTGGCGATCTGTTCCGGGGGGCCGGATTCGATGATGCTCCGGTCAGGCAAGCCGTGGCTCAAGAGTTGGTTGAAGCTTCTGGGGCGCGACAGGCTGACGTAGTAGGCAAGCCAAATGGACTCCTTCTTGAGTCCTGGCGGAAACGTCCAGTGCACGATGAAGCCTGGGTCCGTCGTCTTGCCCTGGACGCCATGCAGAGTCCCCTGCTTTTTGGGCAGCACGGTCAACTGCGTCCTGGACACCGCGATGGCCGGGCCACCTGTCTTCGCTTTGAACTTCCAGGGGCGCGCCTGCGGGGTGATCGCGAGCACTCCGCGCAGGTCGGGGCCGGCAGGCTGAGAAGCACTGCCAGCTGTCACCGGCGCGGCCTTCAAGAAAAGTTCATCGCTGTCATCGATCTTGACATAGACGGCCTTTGGCATGTAGTAGAGTACGACCACACCGTCCGAGACAATGGACGGGCGGCCCTCCACCGGAGGCTCCAGAGCGTGCAGCTCTATGCCTACCACTTTGCCTGGCGCGCCACGGACATACTTCGGCGGCAAGACGGATTCTGTCAGGATGACCTCCATGCCAACGAAGAGCGGCAGCAGCCCCGGCATTTTTGCGGTAGCGCCGATGTTGGGCTCCGCGCGCATCTCGTCGAAATCAGGCTTCGCGAGGCGCGCAGCTGGTCTGTCGATTGCTGGGACGTAAAAGAGCAGCTGGCCAGCATCGTGCGCATCAAGCTTGGCCTGTGCATGCATGGCGTAAGAGACGATGCGCCACTCATAGGCCGACTCGTACCAGCCTCGTGCTGCACGCAACCGAGGGCCCCACTGAGGTGGCTGAGCGGCTTCGCTGCTGCTGGCAGCAGGCTGAGCAGCACCGCTAGAGCTAACGACCTCTGTTTTGACGATCGCCTGCCAGCTCTCGTCAGAGATCTTTTTTCCGCCTGGAGTTCTCATGGCGTGGAGAACCTCGAGTTGCAACGGGTCTGTAAAGCGCTGCATCTGCACGAAATCGATGACGTACTCGATGTCGGCGAGCAACTTCCTACCCTGTTGGTGTTCGTAGGATTGGCCCGCGTGAGGCGCCAGCAGGGAAGCGGTGGCGGGGACTGGCGGCAACTGGTAGAAGTCTCCGCACAAGATCTTCACAGGCATGCGTCCCCACGTCTCCTGCGGGCGCATGTACTTCGTGGGGTCCAGGTTGTAGCGCAACGCCCTGCCGTAGGTCGTGCGCAGTGCATCTGCATGCAGCAAAGGCCCCGGCACAGCACCCAGCTCATCGATCACGTCGACGCCGAGTGTGCCTGTGAGGCGATCCAGCTTTTTCTGCGTCTGTGGCGTCAAGCGCAGCCTGGCTGTCTGCATGGAATCCGACATGAGCAGGCCATTGGAGGAATGCATGGTCCTGCCGCGCGGGCCGAGGTTGTGTGCGGCGTGGTTGGACTGCGCTTTGCCGAGGTACCCCTGCTCGCCGAAGTAAGTGATGGCCATCGGCTCCACCACTTTGGAGAGGGTGCGCGTCTTGCCGACACCGCCTCCACCGAGCCAGATCGCTCTGTGGTTGCCTGTCGCGGACGCCACGGGGAGGAGATGCGTTGTCTTGTCTGGTCTGCCGTCAAAACGTTTCTGCAGAGACAACGCAAACAACGCCACCGCGTCAATCTGCTCCTCCGTGCAGTGGGCATCAGTGACGAGCTTCCACGCAACAGCCGCCGGGCCCTGCATGGCCAAGAGCTGCGGAACGAGTTCTGGTTGGGCGTCCTCGGCAGCAGGCTGAGGAGCACCGCTGGGGAGCCAGTCGTCCGCAGCATCGGGCAAGATCTCTCCATCCGGGCTCGCTTGCTTCTTTTGGAGCGCAATGCTTTGCCGCTGTAGGGCGAGCATGTCAGAGAAGGTCTCGTCCAGCCGCGTGCCCTGATGTTCCCGCGCGCCGCTGCTGGCTGGCAGTGCAAAGCTGGGCTGCAGCATGCCGCTGTACGCTCGGTCGAGATTCTTCAACTGCTTATCGGCGTAGCTGAGGCGGCCCTTCTGGTCCAAGCGCTGCAGTTGGTCTTGCTGTAGGGCCAGCTCGGTTGCTCTGACGTGGTCCCGCAGCGGAAACCGGGAGATCTCGGTAATCTCGGCGTCCTCCACGTCCTCCTCTACGTCGCTGCCGCCGCCTCCACCCACGTCAACGAGCTCCAGCGGGACTCGCCCCTTGAGCCCTTCGGCATCGCTCGCGGAGTCTTCATCCGCCTCGAGGTGTGCAGTCGTTGCTGGCCGAGGCTTAACCCGCGCCTCCGCCGCGAGGTCCACGTGCGCCAGCACGTCTCGCGCCACGTGCGCGCAGAACTCCGCCAGGGTGCACTGTTCCTCGTGCCACCGGCAGTGGTGGTCACTGAAGGCGAGGATGCGCCGTGCCGCCTCCGCTGGCATGCGCCGCGCCAGCTGGGACCTTGCGAAGTGCGCTAGGCTGAGGAGCACCAGCTCGCCCTCCTCGAGGTTCGCCCGGGGCTCTTTCAGCTCGGAGAAGAGGGTCGTGTCCGCGAGCACGAGCCTCTTGCGGGCCAGGCGGCTCCTGGAGTCTGCGCGCGCTGCCAACACGTGGATCTCCGCGCACCGAAGCCGCCACGCCCGCTCGAACGAGTATGGGCGCACGGCGGGGCAGTCGCAGTTCCTCAGCATATGGCTGTACTGAGTAACGCAGCCACAAGAGAGGGGACACTCGCACGCCCAAGGCGTGAAGAGGAGGGCCTTGAAGAGCGAGTTCTGCTCGGGGTCCTGTGCCCAGGTCGGGCACTGGAAGCCATCGATGGTGGGGACGTGACTCCGCGTCAACCGGACCTCCTGCATGTACCGCGGAGCCAAGACGTAGTGGCTCTCGAAGGCGAAGAATCGCGGTCCAGAAGCTTTGACCCGGCTCGGCTTCAGGACTCGCCGGACGTACATCCTGTAGACGTAGTACGGCATGGTCTGCAGGCGAGGGCCTCTGTGGGCGTAGTCGTCGGCCGTGTTCGTGCTGGTGGTGCACACGTGCATGTCCTCGCACTCCGCACCGCCACCTTGCTCATCACCAGCAGGAGTGTCTCCAGGAGGCTGAGGAGCACCGCTGGTGTCACCTGCTGCGTCCTCCTCCTCGTTGTCGGCGTCAGGGATCTGGATGCGGACTGCTTGTATTGGCACCTGATCATTATGCGTCTCCCCGCCCGAACCTTCATGGTTTAGCAAGCGTTTGCACTGCTGGCAGGCCCACTGTAGTTGTCTCGTGAAGAGCCGCACATTGTGGTGCGACTGGAGGCAGTCGCCGCCTGTGAGGATATGCACGGCCACCTCCGTCGTGGAGAGCCAGAAGCACCGGTTCGCCATCGACGCCAGGCGGATACAGACCCGCCGAGCGCGGCGAGCGAGATCCTCGCGCGTCCGGCCCCGTTTGGCCAGCGTCTGGTCCTCGCCATCAGCGCCGCCCTCACTGAGCACCTTCCGGGCTTCCTCCTCCTTCTCGTCCCTCTCCTGCTGCTCCAGACGCTGCATGCCGGTGAGCATGGACTGGAAGAGCGGCGTCATGGACTCCATCATCTTGCCCTGGTACTTCGTGATGTAGAAGTCCATGGAGAAAGCCTTCTGGAAAGCAGCTTGGAAGCTCTCCACGACAGATGCATCTGTCGGATGCAAGGAGCCACAACCGTAGAGCCACTTTTTGCGGCCGCCGAGTTGTTTGGATGAGCGCAATGCGATTGCCGACTCTGGGTTCTTCATGCTGGCCGTTTTCTTGGTAAGCCTTCTGCGCTTGGCCAGCTGAACTGGGGCGGCCGCAGGCAGCCCGTCCTGGGCAGGCTGAGGAGCACCAGCAGGCTGAAGCACTTTTGCTGCCTCGGCAGACTCGTCAGGCGCGCACATCAAGAACTGGAAATCCACGTTGCACCGGCTGGTCACTTGAGAGACGTCGTTGGTGGAGCTCCTGAACGGCTGGTCGCGTTTGACCTGGCAGCGGCACCGCTGGTTGCGGTCATCAGAGAAGTCGATGAACGGAGTCCGGACCAAAGGCTTGCCGCGCCGACGCACTCGCTTGGTGCGGCCTGCTAGACATAGCTGCTGGATGCGAAAGAACCAGAAGCGGCACGACGGGGTTCTGTTCGAGCGCAGACTCTCTTTGGCCTCGAGCTTCTTCTTGACGTACTTGACGCACGTCTCGGTGCAGTCGTGCTCGTGGTTGGAGCAGATGTTGCAAAAGAAGTCATGGCTAAACGCAACCGCCCAAGCCTCCGCATCTGCGGTAATCTCCTCGACCGAAGCCGGCGAGCCATCGGGCTTGAGGACTTCCTGAATCGCTCCCTCCTCGTTCGTCTGGATCCTCATTCGTCTGGAAGAGGCTAGCATGGCTGGCTGCCATGGCAGGCTGAGGAGCGCCACCTAGTTGCCCGAAGCTAGTTCGTTGGCGGTAGCTTGGAAACGTAGACTGAAAGGCTCCTGTGAGCGGGAGGCCCCGGTACGCTGCAGCGCCGATTGCAGGCATCCGGTTCTCTGCGGCTGCCCGCGCTCGCTCCTCCACCAGGTGCGGCTGCTCCACCGGCGGGCCTAGAGGCACCTCGTCGCGCAGGGTGCCGTCCTCCTCTTCCCCTCCGTCCATGCGGCTCTGTCGTTGCTGCCTGGCTGTGAAAGGCTCTGGCGCGACGTCAGGAAGCCCCAGCTGCCGTGCGGGCTCGTTGGCAGCTTCGTACTGCACGGTCTCCGCGGTGGAAAGAAGGGCAGTTCGCAGCTCCCGAGCGGCGGTGCGCAGGCCTCCGACCACTGCCGACCGCAGCCACGCCATCGTAGGCCCGATGACGCTGTGGCCTTTGCCGTGGCCGCGCGTGAAGCCCCGACCCTGTGCTTCGAAAGGCGCTTGCACATCAGTGGTGCCTGGGGCCACGCACGGCTGCAGAGTCGCTGCCACGTCGTCCTCTGTTGTCACCGCCTGTCGGGCTAGCCTTGTGCGGCCAACAAACAGGCGCTCTAAGCCGATGATGTAGCGGTAGTGAAGCTCCGTCATCAACAGGAAGAACTTGGCCTGCGCCCGCGGGTCTGCTGCCACTATCTGGTGCATCCGCTCCAGAGAAGGCATGGTCGGAGCTGGACTCCGCAGGTCAGGGCCAGCAGGCTGAGAAGCGCCGCCGGCTCTGGCCACCGCGCCAACCGCGCCCCCGCGAATGTCTAAGTGGCTCCGCTTTCCGGGCCCTTCGTGGAGTTGGAGGACCAACGGGCTGTACGTGTCTGCGAAGTTCGGTGTGACGAAGAAGCTGGCCGCGCCGAACTTGAGGTTGTTGCCGTGCCCGTCGAAGCGGAGTGCGGTTTTCCGCCCCTCCGTGCCAGGGACATCGGAAGTGCTAAGTAGCAACGTCCTGAGGGCAGTCTTGACCTTGGCAGGCATGCCCGGGCGTGAAATGGCGGAGCCGATGCAGTCGGCCGGCTTAGCGATGTTTAGCGCCTCCATGAAATCCTCCGCCGACGCCTCTGACAGGATCTGGAGGTCAGTGCCGAAGCCTTTCCTGCCAATCGCCGCCCGAGTGCCTTTCAAGAGCCGCAGCCGGCGGATCACGTCGCCGAAGACAGCAATGATTTCTGGCGAGCTGAAGCGGCTCTGGCAGGCTGCCTCGTAGGGCTCCTCGTCGGTCGCGAGAGAGTACTCGAGCTCCTCCAGGTTGATGAGGCGCCGTGCGACCTCGAAGGACGAAGAAACGAGACACTGCTATGAAGACATGTAGGTCCAAACGCAACCTTGCGTTCAACGGATGTATGTCCAAACGAGACACTGCTATCAACACATGTAGGTCCAAACGAGACACTGCGATCAACGCATGTAGGTCCAAACGGGACACTGCTATCAACACATGTAGGTCCAAACGGAACAGTGCTATCAATAGATATAGGTCCAAACGAGACACTGCTATCAACATGTGTAGGTCCAAACGAGACACTGCTATCGACACATGTAGGTCCAAACGAGACAGTGGTATCAGTGGGTGTAGATCCAAACGAGACACTGTTATCAACACATGTAGGTCCAAACGAGACACTGCTATCAACGCACGTAGGTACAAACAAGACACTGCGATCAATGGATGTAGGCCTCCACGAGACACTGCTATCAACACATGTAGGTCCAAACGACACACTGCTATCAATGGATCGACTCCACTATCAACACTGGTAGCATAAGTAGTATTCCTGGGGAAGACCTGTTCGAACAGCATGGGCCGCTCCCGCTCGAGGTTCGGCGCGCCGTCCCCGAACCAGAACTCTGTGTAGCACGCCGGCCAAGACCTGCTGTCGAAAGAACTCAAGGGTTTCTGCGTAGGCACCGATAAGGAGTGCGGGCCCACAGCTCTGCACGCGTCTGCTCCTGCTTGCGCTTTCTCCAGCACCACCTGCGCTCGCTCGTCGAACGAACGAGCAGCACTCTGTACATCGAGAACCATGCTGCGCATCGTATGCCTGCCGCCCTCGTCGGCAACAGGCTGAAGAGCACCGCTGCTGTCTGCCACTGTCGGTGTCACCTCGTTCTTGGCGATGCGTGCTGCCTGCTCCTGCAGCGCCACCAGCGTGCCTTGCAGCGCTTGCATCATTCGGACTGGAGCGATGTCATGCACTGGATCCACTGCAACTGTGACCTCTGCCACATTTTCATGCAGGTAGGCCATGTCAGGCTGTTCTGCTGCTTCTCCGTCTTTGTCTGTCTCTGTCTCCTCGTCAGACTCGTCTCCCGCCTCGTCGTCTCTGCCCACTTCCGGCGCCCTGGATGCTGGCCCCAACAGACGTGCCGGGGCTTTGTCCACACCGTCCACTGGTTGCAGACAGGCTTGGATGTGGTCTGGCACGCCGTCCTCCGGCAGCCGTGTCGGGGCAACATCCTCCCGGACGGATACCTCGGAAAAGGTTGCGCACTGCTGCTTGCGCTCCCTCACGATCTGCATATACTCGCCGCGCTTGACTGTTGCCCAGTACGCCTTGTGGAGTTTGTGCGCGGCGCCCGAGAAAACGATGTTCAGAGAGTCCACAAGCGCGCCCTGCTCCGGGGGCAGCTCCATGGTCGGGATTTGCGCCGTGGGCTGGGCGAAGAGGATAGTGTTGCCCGAGATGCCTTTCTGCTGGACATCCGGAGCGCCCTTGCCGAGGCGGACTTGCTTCCAACAGCATCGGCCAAGGGACGCCAGCATCTTAGTAGCTTTCGAAGCGTTGCGGACGAGCATGAGCTCCCGGCCGATCCAGTTGTCGTTGACCAGGGCGTTTAACGGCATCTTCGGTTTCTTGGCGCACAGGTCATTGAGGCAATCCCAACAGACCCACACCAACGCGTTGGCATCTCCCACCCCTGCGCACGGAGGCCTCTCGTCCGCAGGCTGAGAAGCTCCGCCGGACCTGTCGGCAGCAGGCTGAGAAGCACCGCAGGTTCCCGCCGTTGCTTCTGGTGGTGCAACCACAGGGACTCGGCGGGAGTGTAGCAGCCACCGCCACTCTGGGTGCTCCGGATGCTGAACGCTGGACGCATGCAGCTGTTCGCACGGGATCAGTGGCCACCGCTGCCTGTACCTGTCCACGTCCAGGAGCTTCTGCACGAGCTCCGGGGACTGCAAGTAGTACACCCCGCGGTGCTTCACCAGAGCACGCTTGGGTGGAGCATCTGCCTCGCCATCGGATAGGTCATCATGATCGCTCGCTGAGTCGGCGCAGTGCTCAAAGACACGCTCCTCCGGCACTGCTCCAAACAGGCTGAGTTTGTGGCGATGCTCCAGGTAGTCTTTCTGCGCACAGACTACGCAGGCTGCCTCGCTTCGGGGCACCGCCTCGCCGCCCGAGAAGCGGTTGGCCTTGCTGCCAGGGTGACAGAACTGTTGGAAGTAAGCAAAATTCTGCACCATGATCCTCTTCTCTTGAGCGGTTATCGGCCTGCAGCCAGCGTGTGCCATCAGGTACAGCACCCGTTTGCGGTATTCTGCCTCGCCGGCGTGGTTGCACTGCTTATGCCGCGCAAAGTCCTCTTCTATTAAGAAATCGCAGTCGCAGAGCTGGCAGACGAGCGGTCCCGTCATGACTGCACGGTTAGAGAAAACGCGCAACTGGTTCCCCTCTACTTCGCCGCCGGGGACGCAGCAGCTCTTCCCCGCGGGAGCAGCCAACGCTCTCCGCACTCGCTCCGCGTACCTCTGCGCAAATTCCCTGTGCTGCGCAGGCTGAGGAACACCGCGGCTGGACACAAGCTCTTTGTAGGTGGCCAGGCGCCGCAGGATTGCCGTGTTACGAATGCCACTCTCCAGCATCAGCAGATCCTGGTCGATCCTGTTCTGCGCCTCCTCAGCGAACCCTTCCATGGGGTTTGGCCTTTCCTCCGCCTCCGCGATGCGAAGCATTGTTTTGCCATCGCTTTCCGCCTGCTGGAGTGCCTGGAGCTCGGCCTCCTGCTCGGGAGAGAACTGCTTGGCCTTCAATCCTTTCCGAACTAGCCAGCCTAGTTGCCGCTCTGCAACACTACGCCCGGCGGACTCCTTCGGAAAGCGGCCGAGGTCTCGCACCTGCTGCATGACCTCCTCGATCTTCGTCTGCTGCATGAGCCCGTCGGACTTCGTATCCGCCTGCTGCAGAGTTTGAAGCTCGGCCTCCTGCTCCGGTGAGAAATGCTTGGCCTTCCGTGTTTTTCGGATGTGCCAAGCCAACTGCCGCTCTGCAAGCGGGCGTTGAGCGCTCTCCTTCGGCCAGCTGCCGAATTCGCGCACCTGCTGCAGGATCTCATCGGTCTTCTGCTTCCGCTTGAACTCCTCGGTTGCAGCACGCTGAGCAGCAGCACCTGCAGCAGCGCAGCGCTGACGGCGCGTGACTCCTCGAGGTCTTGCAATTCCAACATCACGTCACTAGGAATGCTCTTGCGGTGTTCAAAGAAACGTTTGGCCAACTTGTTTTCGGCTCGTGCTTCCTCAGACGTTCCTTTATTTCGGATCGGTATACGACCGAACTGCTTCACGTCCTCGACGAGCGTTTGCAGAGATCCGCTTAATGCAGAACGCTGAAGGGCAGCGCTGACAGCGGCTGACTCTGAAGGCGTGGCGCATTCGAGGGCTTGCAACTCTAACATAACGTCATTAGGAATGCTGTCGCGGTGGTCGGAGAAACGTTTGGCCAACTTGTTTTCAGCTCGTACTTCCTCGGACGTTCCTTTCTTGCGCTTCGGTATACGACCGAACTGCTTCACCAGGTCAACAATCCTTTGGACAGTACCGTTCAACACAGCACGCTGAGGAGGGGCACTGCTCACTGCAGCAGGCTGAGGAGCACCGCTGTTGGGTGCAGAAACGTCAGGAGCATGGCGCCCAGACCGAGAGCTACCAGCATGCCGCGGCATTACTGTGTACAGTGGGTGCTGGAAAGTTCCTTTGTAAGGATAGCTCTAGGCAACATGGCTAGGGAGACATTGATCATGATGATGGTGATGAGGGAAATTCGTTGTGGAGGATGTTGGTGATGATGATGATGTGAATCAGTGATGTTGATGGTGATGATGATCAATGGCGATGATGATGTCGCAAAAGATCTGCAGGCTGAGAAGCACCGCAGGCCAACGTGAACCAGTCGTGATGATAGTGAAGATGGAGGCGGTTCCAGTTAGTAAGATAAACTGCTATGCATTGACGTATGCTGAAAGGAAATCCGGTATCAATGAGTTGATATACAATGAGGTGTCCGAAAACGAGACACTGCTATCAACGCTTTTATAACTGGAGGAACCTCTGATACCGACACTGCTACGCACATGGAAGGTGTCTTGAAATGAGGCACAGCCAGAGTTGATATACAATGAGGCGTCCGAAAACGAGACACTGCTATCAACGCTTTTATAACTGAACGACGTCTGATTTCGACACTGCTACGAACATGGGGGTTGTCTTGCAATGAAGCACGGCCATGACCTGATTTAGATTCCACAGAAACACATGCAGAAATGTTTTGTTTTTCAAACACCGAAATTCTCTGTAAACGAGACACTGTGAACGACTGCAGAACAGGCGCTTGTAGCAAAGGAAGTGCAGGCTGAGAAGCACCGCAGGCGAACGTGAATGAATCCGTTGGGCAACGTGAGCACAGACCGAAACTCTGTGCAGGCACTCTCAAGGGAGCCAGGGCAGGCTGAGGAGGAATGCAGGCCGCAAACACTATTCGTGCACCAGACGCCACAACAGTAAATAGTGCAGGCTGAGAAGCACCGCATAAACAACGAAACTACCAAACGATATGTTTGAGGCAAACCTAGTTGGCATCCCGCAAGGCGCAGGACAAAGACGCTTGCCATGTCCAGCAAGCTGAGAAGCATCGCTGACAAGACAGGAGAAAGCTCACCTCAAGCTTTCTCCTGAGGGGTGGCTTTCAAGAATGCGGCACTTCTTGGCGGATTCCGGCGTCGTGCTCCACTCATTCATCCGCTTATGCTCGCCTGATTGCTGAAGCTCTGTGCGCATCCCCAGTGTTCTCAATTTTTTAATGAAGTACTGCGCCTCAGACACGACGGAGTCGTCAATGTGGGTCACGCTGTGCACCGTCATGCCATCTTTTGAACATCCAGTAATGAGCAACAAGCAGACTCTGTGCTTCGCTCGGTTGGGCGGATCCATTTTGAACGAGAGCAAGTTGTCAACTGAGCAGTGTCCGTGAATCGTCACTGAGTGGGAAGACTCACCGTCAGAAGCGTCCGTGACACCTGGTGTGGACACGACGAAGCCAGCCGCAGTGGATACGCACCGAGACTTCTGCGTGGTACGAACGAGAACGACTGCCAAGTGGCAGTTCCGGGTAAGCTGAGAAGCGTCACCCCCTCCACCCGCTGGTGAGTACTGCACGCGCATGCCGTAGAAGGGACAAGACCGTATCTCAGAGAGCTGTGCCGCGAGCATTGCATCCTGGCTCTCGCGGCACTGCTTCAGGATCTCCAAGACGACATTGTAAGACGTATTCGGGGCGTGCGATATCTGAAGCGGTGAAACGGCCACCACAGTCGTGTTGACGAAAGTCCGTTGAGGTGTGTCATCCTGTGCATTCGCAGCCACATTGCGCACGCGTCGTATGATGCGACAATTGCTCAGTGGAGGGAAGGAGATAGCTTTCTCGTCGTGAACTTTTTTGAATTCTTGCATGCTATCAATGCCAGTCAAGGCGAAGGCTGCCGCTTGTGATACGCCGACTTTGCACGAGCCACTGAAATCACGAGCAGTAGTCGTAAAGAACACGCGCTCGCCTGTGTTCTCCACCACAGAGTCGGCTGGCTCCGGTTCCTCAAGCCTCATCCCATTGACCTGCAACAAGAGTGGCAAGTTTGCATTCGGATCATCCGACGCCATAGCCAAAAAGGCACAGCAGGAGAGGAGTGCTTCTCCGGTGAGAATCTGCGAAGCCTGGTCTGGATCCCAAGTACCCGCATGAGCGGTGGTCAGCTGCTCCCGGTCCATCGCGAAGTCTTGAGTGGCTGCTAAGTCGTGTAGTTGAGTCATTCTGGGACAAGAGCATGCGGAATCCACCACGCGATCTTGCGACAAGTTCAGCTCCAGTTTGCCGTCGAATTTGCCCGCCACGTTGAGAAACAGCAGCGGTTGTCCTTTGTGAGAGCGACAAAGCTCTATGTTGGTGGATCCCCAGACTGCAATCACAGCCTCCGCTGTCTTGGAGTTACTCGTCTGTGTGCCGTCGACCAGATGTACACTTGCCACTGGAGGGTGGCCAGCGGGAGTGCGGGTTTCTGAAACAGAATGAACCACAGCCATGACATCGAAGCAACGCTGCGATTTGATGTTCATCATGTCTGCCACTGTAGTCGCTGGAGCCGGCGCCGATGCCAAGGAGGTCTCCTCCGGAGAGCTTTTGAGCACTGGACTGCAGGTTGTGCGCTTGAGGTCGACCACGACACGAACAGACGTATGCACAAAAGCGTCCTGCTGCCGACTGTCCAGGCCGACGCTGGAGAGTTTCCACGCCGTCATCGGAGGGAACTTTTTCAGAGCAGCTTGGACTTCTGCTGGAGTTCCTTTGAGGATGGCCTCACAATAGTGCTCTGAGTCTGTGCCAAGCAGAATGCATGTGAATCGGTTTGCATGGACTAGCTGGCCATTGTTCCTGCTCTTGTACGAGTACTTGATCTCCCTGGGCTTGTATACTCGGACAAGGAAGTCTTGGGTTTTGGCGCTGCTCTTCGTGAGAAAACCCAGTGGAGACGTCGGCTGTTCTGCAGCAGCAGCCATGGTAGCTCACCCGGAGGATCACCGTGGAGCGCACAGTGACACAGGCTGAGAAGCACCGTGCACGGCACGGTGAGACTGGTTGAGCGGATGCGGACAAGGCTCGCTTTTGCCTCGAACTCCTGCAATCCAAGTTCTTTGAACCAGAACGGCAATGATTACAGAATTTCAAAGTTACAAGTGATGCCTCCACGAAGCACCCCCCCTGTGGAGTCGAGAAAGCGTGTTGCTGTATGTGTGCGTGACTCGATGGATGTGATGTGTGTGCTGTGTGGCCCCGCCCCAAAAAATGTTTCGGCCTCTCAAGGCCCCCCCCGCTCCACGAATCCCATTGGGGGGTCGAGATCCCCGCTCTGGTGGGCGGAGACGCCAAAGGCTTCGAAAACCGCGAGGGAGGGAAGGATAAGGGAGAAGAAAAGGACGGAGAGGGAGGGCTCGGAGGCCCTTGGAGGGGGGGATGTGCCCATCCGAGGGAACGGTGCACCCCCCCCTCCCCGTCGTGAAAACGAGGCACCAGCCGTGGCAACGACCCCCCCCCTATCCCCCTCCGCGACCTGAGTAGACCACCCAGGCCAGCGGAGGACGTCATAGGGGGCGGGGGTTCTGACTTCGATGAAAGAAGAGAAGGAAAGCGGGGGGCAAGGATCAGGCAGACGAAAGCCCTTTTAGGCTTTACCCGGCGTGTGGAAATGCCCTCTTTGGCTTTTGCGGGGACTAACCCGCGCGGTCGCCCGCAGGCGACAGGGCGCCCAGGCCCTCTCCGCGCGCGCAGGCGCGTGGCAAACTACATGCGCACGATCGCCCGTGGAATCGAATGGAACCGTCCGCGGCGAGTCGTCCGCGGCGACTCAGGACCACGCCGCCCTGGAAGAAGAGGCGCTACAAGGATGCATTCTGCGACGCTGGAGATCCTGATGCGACGAGGACGCTGCAGAGAAACATTCTGCGCGCGTACGCACGACCTGGAACGACAAGCACAATACGGGAACAAATTCGGTGACGCTGGAGTCCCCGATGAGACGAAGAAGCAGCAGAGACACGTCTCAAGGCGCAGCAACACCGAAGTGACGCAAACGCACCCCGCGACACGACAAGGACGCTGCAAGAAGAAACTCGGCGACGCAGGAGTGCGTGGAAGCTACAAAGGCATGGAAAGGAGGCTACGAGGAAACTACAGAGCATTCAAAGCGTCTCGAGCTTAGGGAGCCTTCCTCAGAGCCCTTGTGCGCACGACTTTGGCCGAAGGCCATCATATATGCAAGTACAACAGTTCATGCAGGAATCTCTTGTGCATGTGCTGGTGCCACTGCTGCGAGCAGGCAGTGGAACGAGCGAGGAGGGGGTATCAACCTTGACCGCCGGCCCCCGCCCCCTTCCCTTGACCGCGCTCCGCGGCCGGGCGCAAGCGCGGCCGGTCGGGGCAGCCGGCCGGGGCAGCCGGCCGGGGCAGCCGGCCGCCCTCCCCTCCTGCTCGTCCTCCTCCTCCTCCTCCTGCTCGTCCTCGTCCTCCTCCTGCTCGTCCTCTTTCTCCTGCTCCTCCTCCTCCTCCTCCTCCTCTTTCTCCTGCTCCTCCTCCTCCTCCTCCTCCTCCTCCTCCCTCTTGCTCGTCCTCGTTCTCGTCGTCCTCGTCTTGCTCGTCCTCCTCCTCCTGGTGCTCTCTCCTCCTCCTCCTCCTCCTCCTCCTCCTCCTCCTCCTCCTCCTCCTGGTGGTCCTCGTTCTCCTCCTCCTGGTGCTCTCCCCCCCCCTCCTCCTCCTCGTCCTCCTCCTCCTCCTCCTCCTCGTCCTCCTCCTCCTCTTCCTCCTCCTCCTCCTCCTCCTCCTCCTTCCTCCTCCTCCTCCTCATCCTCCTCCTGGTAGTCCTCCCCCTCCCCTCCTCCTCCTCCTCCTCCTCTTCCTGGTCGCCCTCGTTCTCGTCCTCCTCGTCTTGCTCGTCCTCCTCCTCGTGGTGTTCTCTCCTCCTCCTCCTCCTCCTCCCTCCTCCTCCTCCTTCCTCCTGGTGGTCCTCGTTCTCCTCCTCCTGGTGCTCTCCCCCCCCCTCCTCCTCCTCCTCGTCCTCGTCCTCCTCCTCCTCCTCCTCTCTCCTCCTCCTCCTCGTCCTCCTCCTCCTCCTCCTCCTCCTCCTTCTCCTCCTCCTCCTCCTCCTCCTCCTCCTCCTGGTAGTCCTCCCCCTCCCCTCCTCCTCCTCCTCCTCCTCCTCCTCCTGGCGAAACGAGTAGAAGGAGGAGGAGAGGCGTACGAGTACTACTACGACTAAACGGGAAGTAGTAGCAGTAAAAGTAGTACTGATGGTAGTAGTGGTAACAGTGAAGTAGTAGTTGTATTTGGCGGGAGTGAACGAGTGAAGTGTAGTTGAAGTGGGTGTGGTGGTAACAGCGAAGTGAAGTATAGTTGTAGTGGGTGGATGGCAGTAGTGGTAACAGTGAAGTGTAGTTGCAGTGGGTGTAGTGGTAACAGTCAAATACGGCGGATGCCTTGGAGAAGGAATCAGGGGGTCGGCCGTGGGTATGGCCGCCGCCACATCGGACAAGTGCTCGGCGAAACCATTGATGATGTTGATGCGATGATTGAGGACGATGATGGGATGATGACCGCGCTAGTTTGATTTTTTCCCTGTCCTTCTCAGCTCCCAACCAACACTTCGAAGACATGTCGCAAACGGAAGAGGAGCGCACTGAGGAGCGGCGTGTGAAGCGGACAGCCGGCACAACCTGCAGGCTGAGAAGCACCGCGGAAGGTCGCAGGTGAGAAGCACGGCGACCGCGCGAGTGCAGGCTGAGGCTCAGGCTAGCATCGAGGAGGCGCAGGCTGAGAAGCACCGCGCGAGTGCAGGCTGAGAAACACCACGCGATTGCAGGGCACGGCATTGCGTGTCACATGAGTGCAGGCTGAGAAGCACCACATCTCGTTTGCCAGAGATCACTCCCAGGTTATTTGATCCCGCAACACCAGCCACGGCGTAGCTGCCACAGGGGCCGCAGATAGCAACGGTTCGGTCACCCAATTGGCGTTCCGGTGAGTCACAATTCGCGCGTGGCTCCACGAGCCTGTGTAGCGCGATTTGCGGGGCACCAGTGTGCTGTACGTGTTGTTGCCGTAGCAGAAGACGGCCTCTGGAGCCCAGTGCGGATTCCAGCGGACAGCGTAGACCCTGTGGACGCCATTGCGGATGACGTCGCGCGCACCTTCGATATGTGCCACCCATCGAAGCCAGTCAAATGCTGAGCCATCGGTGATGTCAACAGCACCTGGGGCAGTCTCGCCATGGTGGTAGTGCAACAGCGATTGGAGAGCGGCGCTGGCTTCGTCGCGGCCCACAATCTGGCGCGAGCAGGCTGCCTCTTGCAGGTGCTCCTGTGTGAAGAGCAGTGGGGCATCACCGCCAGTCTCGGCAGGCTGAGCAGCGCCACCGTCAGGCACGGCAGTCTGAGCAGCGCCGCCACGAGGAACATGAGGCTGAGCAGCGCCAGGCTCAGGCACGGCAGGCTGAGCAACGGCGCGTGGTGGACCGACATAGGTGGGCTCATCGGGTCGGCCGTTCTTATGGTAATGCAGGCGCATGGCTGAACCGTCTGCACGACGGAACTCGAAGAAGTGCCTGCCGTGGCCATCCGTGTTGGAGTAGTTAGGGTCGCGCTCTGTCTCGATGATGCGAAAGAGAACCTGGGCGATGCCCTGCCCGATTATGCGCTCAGCGAAACCCGGAGCGGCAGACCGAAGCAGTTGCTTCCAGTCGTAGGACGGGTCGTTTGTTACGTCTTTGAACGACAAGTTGTTGACAATGCACTCGGCGCGCAGCGCGCGCTGCCACTGGCAGGCGGTCTTGCCGCCCATCCCTGGTGTACGGCGGATGTCTTCGAGGTGAGCCTGCTCAAAGACCACGTCGACACCTGGCTGAGGAGTCGGTGCGGGCGGATCCGGCAGAATCTCCCACGGGCCATCGCACGGGGCCGGGGGTGGCGGGGGCGATGCCTTGCCGCGTGCTGGCATTGTGACAAGGCAGGCTGAGGAGCACCGCCGCGGCTGGACGGCCAGGTGAAACTCGAGCAAACATGTGGCTACAGCTCTAAGCAAAATGGCTACGAGGAGGTTAAGGATGATGATGATGGTGTTGATAGGAAACCCGGTATCAGCGAGTTGATGTACAATGAGGTGTCCGCAAACGAGACACTGCTGTCAACGCTGTTATAACTAACCACAAACGAGACACTGCTATCAACGCTTGCACAATTAAAAAGAAACGCTGGCATTGACACTACTAGCAATACCAAAGTGGAGTTTAAACGAGGCACTGCCATCAACCGATTCAACTTCCAATAAAAGAAGATCACAAATGAGTTCACTCTGAAGTGACCCATGGCTATCAATGCGAGAAGTCTCTGCAAACTATTCACTCATGGCGACCGCCGCGCACACGCGTGTAGGAAATCGTTGATGATGATAGTGATAATGGAGTGGGGGCCAGTAATGCAGATACACTGCTGTGCATTCACTTGCTGCGAAAAGAAACTCTGTATGAATGAGTTGATATATAATGAGTTGTCCACAAACGAGACACTGCTATCAACGCTTGTATAAGTAAAAAGAAACGCTGCTATCGACACTTCCCCCAATACTAAAGTTGTCTTTAAACGAGTCACTGCCATGAACGGCTTCAACTACAGTGTAACGAAAGGAACTGCAGGCTGAGAAGCACCGCAGGCCAACGTGAACCAGTCGTGGTGATGAGGATGAGTGAAATCTGCGATGATGATAGCGATCATGAAGTCGGTTGTAGGAACCCACTTTTGTAGTAACCAACATACACTGGTATGCATTCACTTATGGTGAAAGGAAACTCGGTATCAGTGAGTTGATATAGAATGAGTTGTCCGCAAACGAGACACTGCTATCAACGCTTTTAGAACGAAGCGAACCCATCAGAACACTGTTATCAACGGAAAGAATGCTGTAGAAGGACAAAGCGCTGAATGTACACCGATGTGTTCGACGACTGCGTATGTAATGATGTGACGATATACAGACTGAGCCCTTCGTGAATGTCTACATGTTTTTCTGACGCCTACAAACGGCGCTGACGTGTGTGAGAAAATTGTCCGCGCAGCAAAAGCCGGCGAAGCGTGCGGGAGCTCGCATGCTGAGACAAACTACGTCTGCAGACCGCCAGCTGCAAAAGGTTGCGAGCGGCTCTTGGAAGATGTTTACGGAACGGAGCTACGGTGTCTGAAAACATTGGCATCGAAGCGAAGAGCCTCGGAGCCCTGCAGCCTGAGAAACACCGCAGGAACTCGCATACTGAAAAGGAATGCATTGCAAACCGCACGTTGCGAACCCTGCAGGCTGAGAAGCACCGCAGGATGTCGCATGCTGAAAAGCACTTGTACTGCAGAGCGCAAGCTGCGAAACCTGCAGGCTGAGAAGCACCGCAGGAACTCGCATGCTTTCGAACACTACTGCTCGAGACCGCAGCTGGAGAGCGGCAGACCGCAGGCTGAGAAGCACCGCGGGCAGGGAGACTTGCAAAACTCAGATGTCCTGATCGTCTTGGAGGAAGTCACGCCAGTCCGGCGGCTGCCAAGAATCGATGATGCTCCTGGAGCCACCGCCCGTGCTGCCGCCGATGTCCAGGTAGTCGCCATCGGCCCTGAACAGACGGCCGTGCCCCAACGCCAGAATCGCTTGGTTGCGGATTTGAAGCAGCTCTCCGCTCTCAAACATCTGCAACACGTCCAGCTGCCTGCGCGTGAAGTTCGGCTTTGGCTGGCCAGCCTGGGCAGACAGATGGCGGGAAAGCCGCCCCCCCTCGTTGTAGCGCGCGATGGCCTCGGCCTTCTGGTGGTGCAGACGGCGCCGCTGTTGCCGCAGAGCTTCCTCGGGAACTGCTGCATCACGGCCCTCACTGTGATCAGCTTGCAACGCTTGCGTTAGCCAATCAACGTCGAAGCGCCCTGAGAAGGCCAGCACCTCCCAGATCTGTTTGGTGCCGGCCACACGTTGCAAATGGCGATGCCACCGCTTACGCTTCTGGTCTTTCACAAACTTGGCGACGCTACCCAGACCTGCACCCTTGGCCTGGCCACCTTTTCCCGCAGGCTGAGAAGCACCGTGAGAACCTTTCTTACCGCCTGGCCCTTTGTTAGGACCCTGCGGAACCGCATGGCCCCCTTGTGGCGCAGACTTGCCTCTCGCTTTTCCCTTTTCGACATCCCGTTCCTGAAGCGCACGCTGCTGCCGCGACTGCTCGTACTGGTCGCGAGCTACTCTGACCAATTCCTGGCGCTCAGGCTCCGTGAGAACGTAGCGCATGTCGTCGATGTTCTTGCTCCGCAGAAAGTCATGTCGAAGCTTAAGGACAGAGAGAATGGCTCGGCCAGTCTCCTCCTGAGACGCAAAGGCCGTGTCATATTCCGAGCCAGGCTGAGGAGCGCCAGCTGGATCAGTGTCCGCTGGCTCCGTGGACTTCCTCTTTTTGAAAAGCAAGAGACTGAGATGATGGAGGACTTTCGGATCGTACTCCTCGTCGTACCTTTCGCCCCAAAGCTGCCTCAGCTCCCTGTGCAAGTCGTTCGCGCGATTCTGAACGACATCCTCGACGTAGTCGGGATCACCCGGTGAAGTCGGTGAAAGCGGAGGAGTAGAACTCGGCGACCGATCCCAATGCACAGAAGACTCGGCGTCCGCCTGTACGCTGACGTCGGCGTCGGAGACGTTTTCGACGACAATCTTCCGCCTCTTGCTCTCCCCAGGCTGAATAGCACCAGGGAGAGTGAGCACAACCGCCACCGCATCGTGTGCGTCGTTGCGCATGCCACGATCCGTAAAAGACGCGCCAACGGCAATGGAGCAGAAACGGGCGACTGCTCCGCAGACCGCGACGTGGTCGCCTTTGAGGTCGGCCGGAGTGGCATGGACCTCCCAGAGCTTCTCGTCGTTCTGCTGGCGCTGGTAAGCCTCCCGCGCCTCCTGGAAAGTCAGGTTGTCGTCGCCGACTACAAGCAGAACGACTGGCACGTGCGGCTCCGAAGCATTGAGAATCTGAGCCATGCAGTCCAGGTGCAAGCGGAGATGGCGAACTGTCCGCTTTCGAGTCTGGATGGTCGGCGGTTTCTTGCCGCACACGATGTGCATGTTGGCGATCACCACGTGGAACTTGTCATGGCCTGGTTTGTTCACCTCAAAATGTGAAATAACAGCATCAATCTCTCGGCCGCTAGGAGGCCTGTAAACTTTGCTGTCTTCGCACAGAGTCAGTTCCGCAGGCTGAGAAGCACCGCGGAACCCCCAGAGAGTCAAGTAGTTGTCGACCTCCGAGAAGCGAATGCCATCACCGAAAGGCTTACTGAGGATCTCTGTCACGTTGATCCCTGCTCGGCGAAAGCCTTCACGGAACGCACCGACCTCGCAGCCACAGACAATATCAGCATCAGCGGTCTCCACTATCGTGGCGCACACCCTTCCGAAGTTAGCGCAGTGAGTGGCCGCCTGCTTACCAGTCATCATGCCCTGCTCGAACCCGAAATTGAACGAGGCGACCGTGAAAGACGCAGGCTGCACAGCGCCAGAACCAGGCGTCTGTCCACCTTCCTCCGCAGGCTGAGAAGCACCGCGAGGCGGCGCAGGCTGAGAAGCACCGCGAGGCGGCGACACTTCGGACGAGCCTCGCGGAGCAGAGGCTGCGGATGAACGTTGGATATGGGGGTACGGCCAGGGGAACGCCATTGCAATCGAAACTCAGTGGACTGCAGTGAGTGAATGCAGTGGCACGATTGAATGCAGTGGACTGCAGTGTCACTAGCAATTCCTGAACCAAACACGGCTGTGGCGGAAGGACTACGAAGCGTCTGGCTATTCAAAATGTGGCCCGGGAATGGAGTTCTGGGATCTCGAAGACCATGAAGTGGACTACAGTTGGCTCCGGGCATCCAAAATGTGGCCCAGGAATGGAGTTCTGGGAACTCGAAGAGCACGAAGTGTGTGACTGTTGCATCCGGCCTTCCAAATGTGGCCCGGGAATGGAGTTCTGGGAACTCGAAGAGCACGATGTGTGTGACTGTTGCATACGGCCCTCCAGAATGTGGCCCGGGAATGGCGTTCTGGGAACTCGAAGAGCACGAAGTGTGTGACTGTTGCATCCGGTTATTCTAAATGTGGCCCGGGAATGGCGTTCTGGGATCTCGAAGAGCACGAAGTGTGTGACTGTTGCATCCGGGTATTGAGAATGTGGCCTGGGAATGGAGTTCTGGGAAGTCGAAGAGCACGAAGTGTGTGACTGTTGGTGAAAAACGAGCCCGGCACCTGCCGCCCGGCAACTCCCAACACCTGCCCGGACCCCCCTGTGGAGTGATCTGCTGCTCTCTTTTGATCCCACTAGAAACCTATCAGTCTTCGCTGTTAGGTAAAAAGAATCGTCCGCATACGATGTTTGTGACTATTTTCGAAGATTCCTCCTGTAGAGGGACAGGCCCGACTTGAGGGTAAGGGGGCGGAGGGGGAGGGGAGAGAGGGGGAAAGGGGGGGGGGAGGCGGAGCAGGATGGGGGGAGGGGAAAGGGGGAAGGGGCAAGCTAGGTTCGCTCGCGCCACATCTGACGTCCGACCCCTCCCTCCCCCCATCCCCTACCCAAGGCGTAGATCTCATCTCTATTCGCACAGTCGGATGTTGAGCAGGGCAATGATCGCGAGAGGGTGCGCGATGCATCGTGGAGCACGGCATGGCGTGGCGTAGAAGAGCATGGCATAGCGCAGAATAGCATGGCGTGGCATTCCGTGGTAAAGCATTGCGTCACAAAGCAGTGCAACGCAAAGCATAGCATCGCACAGCGGCGCAGAACAGAACACCGCATAACATGTCATGGCAGGATACCGAGTTCTTTGGAGGGTAAGTGGATGGTCTTCCAAGGGTCTGGGCCGGTCTGGAGTCGCGGCTCCATGTTTAGCTCCCTGGGCTCCGCGAAAAGCTCCCCACAAGGCGGGGCTGATGGAGAGCACCCGCTGGCTCTGCTTGCAACATCGTCTTCTGAAAATAGAAACGATACTCCCGCTTGATACTTCCTCCAAACGCCGCCGTCCCGACGTGGTGGGGGCCTTCTGCGGCCCAACGCTCAACGAATCGGCATCGGATGTGGAATCACTTGCGATGTTTTTTGTCTGGGGGCAATTTTCTAAATTTGGGGATCATTTGGAAGGGCCGAAAACGCCCGCGCTGCAGCGGGAGCACGTTTTGGAACAACCAGAGTCGCGGAAATGGGGCCAGCGCTGCAGTGGGAGCAACAATTTGAAGGACCGAAAAGAATCGGGTTGCCAAAAGCATTTATGAAAACCAGGAAATGAGGTCTGAGTATCTTCCGCACGTCATCAAGGGAGAGGAGAGTTACATTCATGTTGTGTAAATTGGGGAGGAGGGAGAATGGGATGGGGAGAGGGGAAGAGGGAAGGGGAGAGGGGGGAGGGGGGAAGGGGGATGGATGGGGAGGGGGAAGGGGGGAGGGAAGGGGGAAGGGGGGAGAGGGGTGGGGGGAGGGTGTTGGCGAGGGGAACGGCGATGAGGGAGACGAGCGAGGCAGAGGTAAGTACAGAGGCTGGCAGAGAAACAAAGAGGTGGCGGGAGAGGAGGCGCATGGGGCGTCGGACCTCGGTGAAACTGCGCGGTTCACAATCGTGTTGGGCCAAGCGACAATCGGTGCTGTCACGCGGCGGTCAACATAACTGTCGGGAGGGCAAAATCTATCGCCACGCATGGTGATGATGATGATGATGATGATGATGATGATGATGATGATGATGATGACGATACAGACGCTGACGATGACGATAAAGATGATGATGCTGATGATGATGATGATGGTGGTGATGATAGTGGCGGTGGTGATCGTGGTGGTGGTGATGACTGTGATGGTGAACAGGAGCGTGATCTGGAGGAACTGGTGAGGGAGATGAGGATGTGGGCGGCGCAGGATGGGGATGATGGGGATGGGGATGAGGGCGCGACGGCGATTTGCGCACGGGCGCACCACCGCTGGGCGAAGGACGCGGCGAACAGCGGCTCCTGGAACCCCCATATCGAGGCCCGGCCTTCGACGGAACTGGGCCCAAGCGCGGGGCACTGGCCCACTGCGGCACGCCCCACTGAAGCCACTGCACGCCGCCACGTCCTGGCCCCGGGGGTGTCGGGCCCAATCGACGCCCCACTTGGGCTGCCCCGAGTTGGGCTGAGGAGGGGAGGAGGAAAACCAAGGCAAGCCCAAGACGCAGCAGCGATGCTGCAACACAAGCCTTCCTCCAAGTTCTCTCTTCGCGGGTCCCTACAAAAATGCATCTCATTTTCAGTGCGGGAAGTGCCCCTTTGGAAGACAACCGTCTGAAAATCCTAAATCGTGCCGAAACACAATTCCTGTGACTTGAACGCCAAAAATCAACCTGACTGTTGTGGCTTGCTTTCCTGTATCGTGCCAGAACACCATTCTTAGGACTGCAACACCGCGAATGAACGTAATTGCTGCTTCCGACAAATTCTGAACCGTGTCAGAACATTACACCTGGAATTTCAACCATGCAAATCTTTGAAACTGCTGCAGCGAGAGCCACATTTTGAAAAGAAACCGCCCTCCGTCTCTGAACAACTATTGCGCACACTTTGACGACGAATGTGCGCAGCGCTCAGGCGATGGCCACGTTTTGAAAACGGCCCGTTCTCGATGAAACTGTTGCCAACTTTGAAAACAAATGCGCGCGGCGCTGAGGCGAGAGCCACATCTTTACAACGGCCCGCCCTTTGTCATTGAAACTGTTGCAAATTTTGAAACGAATGTGCGCTGCGCTGAAGCGAAAGCCATTTTGAAAACCATCCGCCAACCATCCTTCACACTGTTCCAGATTTCCAGCTTCAGGGCTAGACATCGCGAGGGAGTCCCAGGAGAACGGCTGGCCCGCCCAATCGACACGTCGACAAGTCTGGGGGTGCGACAGGGAGGAGTTATGAAAGGAATTGAAGATCGTCGAGGATGGGGAAGACCAGGATTAGGACGCCAAACAAGATCTAAGAAACACAACTGTCTGCACAGAAAGCTTTTTGGGCCGAAATGTAGTGGCAGCCCACTCCGGCCTCAAGAACTGCCGCTTGAGAGGCGCGTTGCGGAGCATGATGATGATGATGCTGATGCTGATGCTGATGATGATGACGATGATGATGATGATGATGATGATGATGATGATGATGATGTGGATGATGATGATGATGATGATGATGATGATGATGATGATGATGATGATGACGATGACGATGACGATGACGATGACGATGACGATGACAATGACAATGACAATGACGATGATGATGATGATGCTGATGATGATGATGATGATGATGATGATGATGATGATGATGATGACGATGATGGTAAGAAGGATGATGAGGAGGAGGAGGAGGTCCCACCCCTCCCCCACCATCCACCACTCGCGAGGCCCCCCACACCTCGCTTATCCTACCGCTGGTCTTGCAAGAAAAGCCCTGCAGGGCACTCCTCCCCACCAACCACCCCTCGCGAGCCCACCCCCTTCCTCATTCTGTCGCTGCAGGGCCCCTGCCCCCCCACCTCTCGCGGGCCCCCCCCCCCCAACCACTCTCACATCCCTACTCCTCCTCCTCCTCCTCGGTCGGTCGGCCGGCGCGAAGGAGGGTCGATACGCATATGGAGCGATAGAGACAAGAAGACCCCTGGGTGAAGAACAGAGAAGCGGCAGCAGCAGACCCTCCTCCCTCTCCCTCTCCCTCGTCGTCCTCCTCCTCCTCCACTCTCCCTCTACCTCCTCCCTCCTCTATCCTCCTGCACTCGCTCCTCTACATCTCCCTCCCCCCCCTTCCTCCCTTGTTTTTCTTTGCCGCTGGCCCTTGTGCATCCGTCGCCTGGCCCCCCCACCGTGTGCTCTGCGCCGCGACGCGCGCATGGAGGACCGGCGGGCTGGCGCCAGGCACGGCGGACGGCGGGGCGAAGACCGGCAGGAGCGAAGAACGTCGAGGGGTGTGTGTGGGGGCACGCCGCCGCCAAGGCACTCGCCACGCTCCGCCGCCGCCTCCGCCCGCCTCCTCCCCGCCCGCCGCACTCCGCCGCCCCGCCCCCTCCCTCCGCCGCCGCCTCCTCCTCCGCCGCACCCTCCGCCTCCTCCGCCTCCGCCGCCGCCGGCGACCCCTCCGCCTGCGACCCGCCTCCGCCGCCTCCTCCGCCTCCTCCGCCTCCGCCTCCCGCCGCCGCTCTCGCAGAGGCGCGCCATCCGCCGCCGCCCCTCCGCCGCCGCCGGCCCCGCGTCCTCCTCCCCTTCCGGCGCCTCCGGCCTCCTCCTCCGCCTACTCCTCCTCCGCCGCCCCGGCGACTCTCTCTCCTCCTCCTCCGCCCCTCCGCCGCCCCTCCCTCCTCCCTCGTCCGCCCTCCTGTCGCCCCCGCCCGCGCTCCGCGCTCTCCGTCCCTCCTCCGTTGTTTCTCCGCGCGCCCCTCCGCCCCACTCCATGGGTTTTCATATCGCTCCTTTCGGCCTGCGTTCCTGCTATCGGCCGCCCCACAAACCAAGACGCGACCCACTAGGATTGCGACGCGACCCACTACGGCACTGCGATGGAGCGGATCTCCGACACTGTGAAAACCGAGTACGTGTGTCCAAGTCTTGCGGTGCGATACCCGAGCGAGTATCTGCGACTGCGCATCTGCCGCTGCTGCCACTGCTGCTGCTGCTGTGCACACCGCGTCGCAGCGTTGCTTCCCTAAACGCGGCGCGTTGCTCTCAAACACGACCCAAGCTACGTCTGCGGCAGACCGCATAGCCGAGAAATCTGCTGAACACGCGATGCGGTTTCTATGTTATTGTCATCGTCTCCCTCGCCTTTCACCTCTTCCTTCCCGCTTATCCACCACCTTCTTCTCCTTTACCCTCTCCTCACTCCATTTTCCATGTGCACCGATATCGACAAGGTTGGGGCCTGTGTCAAGCAAGCGAGCATCTCGCCCAGAACACACACACACACACCACACAACAACACGCAACACACACACACACACACGCACGCACGCACGCACGCACACACACACACACACACGCGCGCACACACACACGTAAACACACACACACGCACGTAAACACACACACACACACACACACGCACACGCACACGCACACGCACACGCACACACACACACAACACACACACAACACACACACACACACCCACACACCCACACACCCACCACACACCACACACCCACACACCCACACACCCACACACACACTTCCACGTACACTTACACGTACACTTACACTTGCACTTGCACTTGCACTTATACTTACACTTACACCTACACCTACATCTACACCTACACCAACACCTACACCTACGCCTACACCTACATCTACATCTACACACGCAAACGCACACGCACACGCACACGCACACGCACACACTCACACACACCACACACACACACGTAGACAACAGTGCAACAGATCAGGCCTCAAATTGCACAACAGCGTGGGGGCATGCCACCGCGCCACAAACAGCGCCAACGGCACAACACTATGATGAGACGATAGGGTACCAATGCCGGACTCCAGCGGAAACAAAGGCAAGGGACCAGCTTGCGGACAAGGCGAGGTGTGCATATACCCGCCACCACTGTGCACGCATTGGAATGCTCCAATGCTGGCCACCAGACATCATGACCCCACAATATATTAAGCGGAGCCCGAGTCGAGAGGGGTACCCATCGGTCGGAAGAAGTAGGTTGACACATGCAATAGGAAGGCGCTGAAAATACTGGGTTCCGTCCGTCCATTTGGGAAGACGGAAAAGGTGACGCCACTCGATCATTTAAGTAGGAAGGCGCTTAAAGCATATCGGAATTTGGGAACCAACAAATCCTACTGTGAAACCTGTGTAGGCCAATCCGCTCAGAGCGAGCGGCCCACGCTGCGACAGAACAAAGGTTAGGCGTCATGCCAAGCGTGGCCGTCGCATCGGCAGGATGCGCAAACAACTAAAGGTAAGGAAAAACTTCACGTTCGCCCTCAACGGACTGCTCCCGGGTGGGGCAAGTTGTGCCAATGCAGGCGGAACACCTCTCGTGCCCGCCGCAGGTGGTGACCGCGCTGGCGCAGCGTCGAGTGCTGGTGGCCGCCACGGTGGCGCCCCAGGGGGTTCCAAATGGCTGCGCGCTCGCTCCCGAGTGCCAGGGCATGCAGTGCCGTGGCAGATCCCGCTGTGGGCACACGCGGCCGCGAAGAGGGGTCCGTCGTGGTCGGGGTCCGCCTCCTCCCTCCTCCTCCTCCTCCTCCTCCTCCTCCTCCTCCTCCTCCTCCTCCTCCTCCATCTCCTCCTCCTCCTCCTCCTCCTCCTGTTCTGGGGTACGTTGCGGTGGCGCCCTGGGGGTTCAAATGGCTTCACGCTCGCTCCCGAGTGCCAGGCAGAATGCAGTGCCGTCGCAGATCCCGCTGAAGGGCACACGCGGCCGCGCAGAGGGGTCCGTCGTGGTCGGGGTGGCCAGCAAGCAGAGGAACACTCTCTGCTCCTGCGCGAACTCGGAGGCCTGGAACTTGGCATCAACACCAAGACAGAGGGTTGCCTCCACAGGGGGAAGAGGATCCTAGATTTTCGGTGTTGGTGGTAATAGTTCGGCCGCCTTGGAAGCCAGAATATTACCACCATCACCGAGATCGGGATCTTCTTCCCCCGGCGGAGGCACACCGCCGAAATTGGTGTTGGTGTCAATCTCTAGGCCTGCGACGAACGCCTCGGCTGAGAGGGCATCGTCAAGATGAACGTCGAAGAGTACGTCTCGTGGCTAAGGTGGTGACTGCATCGGGGGGCTTCAAGACGTCCAAGGAGTTTCGCGTCGCCCCTTCGCCGCGTCGAGCTCCTAGGCGGGGGGAGCACGGCAAGTGCAGGAACTGTCGACGTGACTACGGGGAAACCAAAAGGTACCGATACCGCAACTCCCCAGACCTCCTGGGGTGCGTTCAGATCCGAATTTAGAGGCGAATCCAGCGGTGGCGACGAGGGCCTCCCTCCCAAACAAAGGAAAACGATGGCCACCCGAAGGGCCCAGGACGGACCAATCGACCCCCAAACCAACTCAACAAAGCCCCCGGGCGGCCCACGAGTGGCGCCGAAGGGCCGAAGATGGCCCGCGAATGCCTCCAAGAATGCCCAGCACAAGGCCCCCACCACAGGTTGCGCATGCGTCTGGGAGGACTTAGGGATTTAGGGGTTGGAAATGGGGGGGGGGGGGGCGGGGAGCGGGTCGATGCGAGGGAGAACAAGGAGAACGCTGAAAGGAAATGAACCTGGGATGGGTACGGGAGACGGAATGGAAGACGCAAGCATGACGTGGATGGACACGAAGGACGGGCAGACGGACGGACAGACGGCGAGGGAGAGACAAACGGAACAGGATGGCAGGCAACATAATGGAGACGTGGGAAGGGGAGGGGTGGGGGAGACAACCGAGGCAGCAACGGAAGTGTAAGCAGCGAGGAAAACATCTTCGCCCGGGAAACGGACGTGCAATGGAAGTACACGGTTAAAGCATTTTTTTGGGAGCCGGTTGTAAAACAAGTTCCGCTGGCCCCGCGTCCCTCAAATTAGCGTAAGTCGGGCGTGTCCCCCTACAGGGGGCTTTTCGACGAAAAGATATGAAAAAATGATCCAACATGGCAAGAAAATGCTCAAAGCAGAATCGCCTGATTATTTTTCACTATGTTTGAACTTTCCTCTTGTAGAGGGACGGGCCCGATGGAAAAATAACCGCATGCCGATGATAATAAAGGGACCCCCCCCTTCAGTGTTTAGAGTTGATTATCGTCGCCCTATACAAAATTCATATTGGGCGGCGAGCGCTGAGGCCGAATTTCATTATCACCTCGAAACGCTATGTTGAGATAGCAACATCAAGCGATGTTGATATAGCAGCATCAAGCGAAGCGATCACACTTTTTCAGGATGTGTCAAGCGATACCAAGAATTTTGGGAAGCATACTCAAACGAAACGAGCAATGTTCCAAGGATGTCTCAAGGATGTTTCAAGCTAAACCAGCATTTTTTATTATTATTTATATGTTTTTTTTTTATCATCTTCCTTTTTATATATGTATCTATCCCCGCGCGCGCCTGAACTTTTTTATCTCTGGGGTTGACTATCCATGGAAAGGGGAGCACATGAGCTACCCTACATGAGCACTTTAAAAAATCATTTTTCATAAAGCGTTTGTAATTAAAATTGATAGATTTGGAACTTTCCATTTTTCCGTTATTATTCTCTTATTCTTCTTCTCTTCTTCTCTTCTTATTATTCTTATACTTTCCTCTTCTTATTTTATATTTCTATCTGTCCTCACGCTCGCCTGAACTTTTTTTACCCCTGGGGTTGATTATCCATGGAAAATGAAGCACATCAGCTACCCTACATCAGCACTTAAAAAATCAATTTTCATAAAGCGTTTGTAAATTAAAATTGATAGATTTGGAACTTTGGATTTTTCCTTTCTTCGTCCTCTTCTTATTATCCTCTTCTTCTTCTTTCTTATTATTCTTCTACTGTATTATTCTTCTTTTATATTTCTCTCTGTCCCCACGCTCGCCTGAACTTTTTTATCTCTGGGGTTGATTATCCATGGAAATTGAGGCACATGAGCTACCCTACACGAGCACTTACAACAAACAATTTTCATAAAGTGCTTGTAAATAAAATATAATAGATTTGAAACTCGAGATTTTTCTGGTTGGTTTGAGGGTGTCTCAAGCGAAATATGCAATAATTTGAGGGTGTCTCAATCGAAATACGCAATAGTTTGAAGATGCCTCAAGCAATAGTTTGAGGATGTCTCAGGCGAAATCAGCAATAGTTTGAGGGTGTCTCAAGCGAAGCACGCAATTGATTCGAGGATGTCTCAAGCGAAATAAACAATAGTTTGAGGGTGTCTCAAGCGAAATAAGCCACAGATTCAGGATGTCTCACGCGAAATACGCAATAGTTTCAGGATGTTTCAGGCGAAATCAGCAATATTTTGAGGACATTACAAGCGAAACACACAATTATTTCGAGGATGACTCAAGCGAAATAAACAATAGTTTGACGGTGTCTCAAGCGAAATAAGCAATAGTTTCAAGATGTCTCAAGCGAAATACGCAATAGTTTCAGGATGTTTCAGGCGAAATAAGCAATAATTTGAGGACGCTACAAGCGAACAACACAATTATTTAGAGGATGTTTCAAGCGAAATAAGCAATAGTTTGACTGTGTCTCAAACGAAATAAGCAATAGTTTGCGGATGTCTCAAGCGAAACAAGGGATTTGTCGAGGATGTCTCCAGCGAGATAAGCCATTGTTGAGGATATTTCTATGAAAACTAAACGCCAAGGATGTCTCAAAACGTGCTCGGCTTGGTCTCCTCTTGATCATCTCTTACCTCGAGACTATGCTGAGGTCTGCTGGGCTACTTTTATTATCTCTCCCTGAACCCCGAACTTTATTATCCCCTAGTGTTTATTCTCACGGGCATGAGGTTAGGGGGCCAAGGAGCTCCGCCCACGGAGGGCCGACAATTCGGGTTAGCACCCGGGCCGCCGAGGGAGGCCAGGGGCGGGAAGGGGGGGCGAGAGCTGACAATTCGGAGCGTCGGGGGCGGCTGTTCGGACTGGCCGAGGACCCCCCCTGCCCCCTGGCGCGGGCGTGTTGCAGTCCGTGGGGGCCGAAAGCCGACGGGCGATGACGACAACGAAGACGACGGCAGACTGCGGAGAGCGGGGAGGGGGCTCCGTGGGCGCCCTGCAGTCCTGAGGCGACGACGGACGACTGCGGCGAAGGCGGCCCTCTTCGGATCGCACGTGCGGTTGGGAGGGGAAGGGGCGCGGGGGGTGACGGCGTAGGCGGCTTGCAGTTCGGGGGGGCGACGACAACGACGACGACGACGGCCCTGTAAGGGCAAAGCGTCTTGCACTCCCGGGGAACGACGACAATGACGACGACGACGACGACGACGACGACGACGACGACGACGACGGCGGCGGCGGCGACGACACCGACGACGACGATGGCCCTTTGCCGATGACATACGGGAGAGGGGGGGGGTGCGTAAACGGCTCGCAGTCACGGGGACGACGACGACGACGATCCTGGGGGATGACGACGGCGGACGACACCAACGACGACGACGCGTCTTGCATCCTGGGGCGACGACTTGCATTCCTGGGGCGACGACGGACGACGACGACGACGACGTGTTGACGACCGTCGGGATGACCACGGCCAACGCGACGCCCAACAAAACAGCAGTTTCGCCCCATGATCGTATTCTTTTGCGCTGCACAAGAAGAGCGACCCCCCGAGGGGGATACTTTTACTTTGACCGTCTAACCCCATTATGCAATGCAAGTCCACCTCCTTCCTGCTCTCTCACCCCGATCCCCCCATCCTGCTCCTTCTCGCCCCGCGTCCTTCTCCTCCAGCCCTCCCTTCCTCCTCCCAACAGCCTCCTGAAGGAGGGCCGTTGGCGGAGACTCCCCTCAGCACGGCCCGCGGCGAAAGCGGCCTCAGCGCGGCGTTCTCCTCGTCGGTCTGCCCCAGCCGCCGTTCGGAGGCGTCCACCTGCAATTGCTTCCCCAGGCTCTGGCTGCTGCTGATGCTGCTGCTCCTCCTCGTGCTCCCATCCTGCTCCTGACCCTCGCCGACGCCCTCCGGCCGCTCCTGCACCCGTCTCCACTCGTACCCACCCTCCTCGCATGGGCTCCTGCAAGGCCTGCACGCCGGCTGTATGCACCGCGGGGTCGACTCGCGCACCTGGGCCGTTGACGGTGTGCATCGGGCCAAAAGCGCCACCAGTAGCCTGGCATCCGAGTTGGCTGAGGCAGGCTGCTTTTTCCCCGCGCGGGCTCGAGCCCGTCTCGAGTCGGGCGAACGGGGGGGGTAGCAAAGGGGGGGTTTGAGAATCAGCTCACGTAGCTGATCTTCCCGGCGCCTCCCGGCGCCGGCGGCGCCCAGCTGCATGCAGCAAATTTCGTAAACCCCCCTTTCCCAATCCCCCCATTTCGCCCGGCCCGACCGTCCCTGGTCTCGGCGGCGCAGCGCCGCATCTGCGCGGCGGGCGGCCCGTGGATCGCGCAGGCTAAGCGCCCCGCCGCCCTGGGGACCGAGCGCGGGCCAGATCGCCGCCGCCGGCCCCTGCGACGCGCGCGGCGCCGAGCGCAAGCTCAGCACCGTGCGGCGCCTGCGGCGGCTGCCCAAGACGCTGGCGGGGCGTCGCGCGGCCCGCCAGGTGGCCCCGAATAAAACAGGGCTAGGATCGGGATAAATCGCTCCAGAGCGTTCCGGAGCGTTCCGGAACGCTCTGGAGCGGCCGCGGCGCCCAATACGGCCTCCAAACCCGCCGATTCTCAGAGATTTCGAGTTATCCCGATCCGATTTTGTCCCGATCTTCGCGTCGCTTTACCCTGGCTGGGGCCGTGGCTAAGCGGCGATGCGGCGTCCGGGGCGTGGGCGCGTCGCCGGCCGAGCCCACTGCGGTGCGGCGCGCGCTCGGGGCCCAACTGCCTCGCCGCGCGGCGTGCCGCTGCCTCACTCCGCCCTGGCGCTGGAGATGGGGGACGAGGACCCCGCTTTCTCGTTGTCGTCGTCGTCCGTCGTCGTCGTCGTCCGTCGTCCGTCGTCCGTCGTCGTCGTCCATCGTCGTCGTCCGTCGTCGCCGTCGTCGTACTCGTCGTCGTCGTCCGTCGTCGTCGTCTTCGTCGTCGTCGCCGTCGTCGTCCGTCGTCGCCCGTCGTCGTCGTCGCCGTCGTCGTCGTCGTCGTCCGTCTTCCGTCGTCCATCTTCTGTCGTCGTCGTCGTCCTCGTCGTCGTTGTCCGGCGTCCGTCGTCGTGGTCGTCGTCGTCAGTCGTCGTCGTCATCGTCGTCCTCCGTCGTCGTCGTCCGTCGTCGTCATCGTCGTCGGCGTCCGTCGTTCGTCGTCCGACATTTTCGTCGTCGTCCGTCGTCGTCTCCGTCGTCGTCGTCGTC
>CAUYUJ010009183.1:0-5000 GCA_963575745.1 Prorocentrum cordatum
ACTACTACTACTACTACTACTACTACTACTACTACTACTACTACTACTACTACTACTACTACGACTACGACTACGACTACGACTACCACTACGACTACGACTACGACTACCACTACTACTAGGAGGAGGAAGGAGAAAAGGACACCATACCTTACTGTCGAGAGAAATACTTGCGGTCGGAGAAAGACCATTCGGAGATAATACTTGCGGTCGAAAGGGGGGAGGAGTACCAGCCGGCCCCCATGCGGGGCCATCAGCCTGCGAGGCTTGAGTTCGCTGCTCCCTGCACCACTTCCCAATTTCCAGTTTCCAATACGCTTTCTGCTTCTTGGTGTAAATTGTTACTGTCCGCGCGAACACCACCTTGTTCGCACCCCGAAATCGCGTGTTCTGAATTTCTGGGGGGCACTGGGACATGTAAAAATACATGAGATTCGCGCTCCCGAAGCAATCATCCCTTGTAAATTACATTGTATTCGCGCCCCCGAGGCCACGATCCCTGGTCAAATATACAGATTCGCACTCCTGAGGCCACGACCACTCGTAAATTACGCCACGTTCTCGCCTCTGGGGCCACGATCCCCCGTAGACTACGCCACAATCGCGCCCCCGAGGCTACGATCCCTCGTAAATGATACCGCATTCGCGCCCCCGAGGCCACGATCTCCGGCAAATTACGCCACATTCGCGCTCCCGAGGTCACGATCCCACGTAAATGAAGCCATATATGCGCCCCCGAGGCCCCGAGTAGCCCCCAGGAAGCCCACAGAGGCCGTCACGAGGCCCCAAAAGCCCCCCAAAGGCGCCCAAGACGCGCCCAAGAGGCCTCCAAGAAGCCCAAAAGATACCCGACGAGGCCCCAAGAGACCCCCAGGAGGCACCCAAACCGCCTCCAAGAGGCGAGGCTCCCCACGACACCCCAACACATACACAAGAGGCCTCAGACCGACAACCCAGGCACGGTGGCGGAATGGGCCGGTGGCCACCAGGATCCGCCGCTCCCTGCTTGCAGGGGTGCACGGCGTGCTGGATGTTTCAGGTTTTGGTTTTGGTTCTTTTTCTAAAAGAACTCCCCAGTGGGCTTCGGCCCGTCCCGCCGGCCACCCGGAAAGGATGCCCAGGAGCTCAATTCCCCAATTTCCTGCCCCAACTTAGCCCAAGATGGCCTCCAAGACGGCCAAAATGGCCCAAGATGGCCTCCAAGATGCCTCCCAGACGGCCAAGATGGC
This sequence comes from Prorocentrum cordatum, assembly GCA_963575745.1. Taxonomy (NCBI): domain Eukaryota; class Dinophyceae; order Prorocentrales; family Prorocentraceae; genus Prorocentrum; species Prorocentrum cordatum. The sequence goes on from CAUYUJ010009183.1 coordinate 1,230, forward strand.
CTCCAAGACGGGTAAGATGGCTCCAAGATGCCTCCAAGACGGCCCAAGATGCCCTCCAAGACGGCCAAGATGGCCCCAAGATGCCTCCAAGATGGCCCAAGAGGCCTCCAAGACGTTCTCCAGGAGAGCCCGAAGAGGCCAAAATCATTGGTTTTCCTTAGGTTTTTGAAGGTTTTTTGCGTTTTCTTCTTTTCGGCCTTCCGACGGCCCAAGAGGCCCCCAAGATCGCCCAAGAGGCCTCCAAGAAGGCCCTATGACGGCCCAAGGGCCCCCCAAGACGGCCCCAAGAGCGCCCCAAGACGGCCCAAGAGGCCTCCAAGACGCCCAACATGGCCTCCAAGACGGCCCTGAAGCGCCCCAAGAGGGCCCCAAGACGGCCCAGAGAGGCCCCCAAGACGGCTCCAGACGGCGTCAGACGGACCAGGAACGCCCTAAGACGGCCAAAGAGACCCCCAGGAAGCCCCCAAAGGCCCCCAAGAGGCCCAAGGAGGCCCCCAAGATGCCTCCAAGAGGCCTCGAAGAGGCCCCCAAGAAGCCCCCAACAGACCCCAAGGGTGCCCCAAGAGACTCCTAACAACCCTCATCCTCCTACTCTATTTCTTCCTCTTCCTCTTCCTGTTCATAATCATTCTCTCCCATGTGTTCCCCGAAAGCTTTCCAAACCGACTCGGGCAACTCATGGTCCGATAGCTTGGCCAAGCTCTAGTCCAACTTTCGGCCACATCGGCGTTTCCAAAAAGGCAGGGGGCGGCGGTGATTCGCCGTAGGCGTCTTCGATCCGCCGCCCCCTTTTGCTTTAGCAAAGGGGTGCCTGGCGTGCCAAATTATATGGTTTTGGTCTTGGTTCTTTTTCCGAAAGAACTCCCCCTGGGGCTTCGGCCCGTTCCGCCGGCCACCAGGAAGAGGTGGTTGCCATCGCCCAAAACGGCCGTTTCGCTCGGGACATCCTCAACAAATCGCGAAGATGGCCCAAGATGGCCTGCAAGATGCCTCCAAGACAACAACCAAGATGGCCTCCAAGACGGCTAAGATGGCCCCAAGATGCATCCAAGACGGCCCAAGATGTCCCATAGCGCCCAAGAGGCCTCCAAGATGGCCCCATGACGGCCCAAGAGGCCCCCAAGACGGCCCCAAGAGGGCGCCAAGACGGCCCAAGAGGCCTCGAAGACACCCAAGATGGCCTCTAAGACGGCCCTGGAGCACCCCAAAAGGGCTCCGAGTCGGCCCAGAAAGACCCCCGAAACAGCTTCCGACGGCGTCAGACGGGCCAGGAGCTCACCAAGATGGCCGAAGGTGGCTCGCAGCTGGCCCAAGACGGCCCAAGAGGCCTCCAAGAGGGCCTCCAGGAAGACCCCAAAAAGGCCAACAAGAGTGATTGTCCTAAGGTTTTTGAAAGATTTTGACATTTGCTGCGTTTCGACCTTCCGACGGCCCGATACGGCCCAAGAGCTCCCAAAGATCGCCCAAGGATCGCCCAAGAGGCCTCCAAGATGGCCCCAGAACGGCCCAAGAGGCGCCCAAGACGGCCGAAGAGGCCTCCAAGACGCTCAAGACGGCCTCCAAGACGGCCCACAAGCCCTCCAAGACGTCCTCCAAGAAGGCCCGAAAGAGTCAAAATGGCCTCCAGGCGGCCAAGATCCACTTCAAGATACCCACGTGTTCCCCGAAAGCTTTCCAAACCGATTCGGGGAACACATGGTCCGATAGCTTGGCAGGTCTGGCCTCAACGTTCGGCCACATAGGCGCTTCCACAAAGGCAGGAGGCGGCGGAGATTCGCCGTAGGCGTCTTCGATCCGCCGCCCCCTGTCGATTCATCGCAGGGGTGCCTGGCGTGCCAAATCATTTCGGTTTTGGTTTTGAGTCTTTTTCCCAAAAAACTCCCCCTGGGGCTTCGGCCCGTCCTGCCGGCCACCTGGAAAGGATCTCAAGGAGCTCAATCCGGAAAAAAATCCTCCAAGATGTTTCAATATGGCCTCCAAGATGGCCACATTGGCCCAAGATGGCCTCCAAGATGGCCTCCAAGTCCGCCAAAGATGGTCCAAGACGGCCTCCAAGACGGCCTCCAAGACGGCCCGAGTCCAAGATACCTCCAAGGTCGCCCAAGAAGCCTCCAAAACGGCCCAAGACGACCCAAGAGGCCTCCAAGAGGTCCTCCAGGAGGGCCCGACGAGGCCAACATCATTGATGTATTCGCTTCTCCTCGGCTTTCCGACGACCCAAGACGGCTCAAAATGCTCCCAAGATCGCCCCCATAGCGCCCAAGAGGCCTCCCAGATGGCCTCAGGACTGCCCAAGAGGCCCCCAAGACGGCCCCAAGAGGGCACAAAGACGACCCAAGAGGCCTCCAAGACGCCCAAGATGGCCTCTAAGACGGCCCTGGAACACCCCAAGAGGGCCCCAAGTCGGCCCAGAAAGGTCCCCCAAACGGGTTCCGACGGCGTCAGACGGGCCTGGAGCCCACCCAGATGGCCTACAGGAAGGCCACAAGAGGCCACAAACTTTGTTTGTCCGGCTTTTTTTGGCGCATTTTGACACGTGCTTCTTTTCGGCCTTCCGACGGCCCGAGACGGCCCAAGAGCCCCAAAGATCGCCCAAGGATCGCTCAAGAATTCTCCAAGATGGCCCCAGAACGGCCCAAGAGGCCCCCAAAACGGCCCCAAGAGGCCCCCCAAACGGCCCAGGAGGCTTTTAAGACGCCCAAGACGGCCTCCCAGACGGCCCTGGAGCATTCCAAGAGGGCCCCAAGTCGGCCCAAAGAGGTCCCCAAACGGCTTCCGACGGCGTCGGACGGGCCAGGGGCTCACCAAGACGCCCGAAGATGGCACTAAGACGGCCCAAGAGGCCTCCAAGAGGGCCTCCAGGAAGGCCCGAAAAGGCCAAAATCGTTGATTTCCCATGAATTTTTGAAGGATTGTGGCATTTGTTGCTTTTCTGCCTTCCGACGGCCCGATACGGCCCAAGAGCTTCCAAAGATCGCCCAAGAGGCCCAAGACGGCCCCAAGAGGCTCCTACGACTCCAAGACGGTCAAGATGGCCTCCAAGACGGCCCAAGAGCCCTCCAAGACGTCCTCCGAGAAGGCCCGAAAGGGTCAAAATGGCCTCCAGGCGGCCAAGATGACCTTCAAGATGCCCACGTGTTCCCCGAAAACTTTCCAAACCGATTCGGGGAACACATGGTCCGATAGCTTGGCAGGTCTGGCCTCAGCGTCCGGCCACATAGGCGCTTCCACAAAGGCAGGAGGCGGCGGAGATTCGCCGTAGGCGTCTTCGATAACGCCAACGTTTCAATATGCGCTGATGACTCCTATCCGCCCCCGCATACTGTTCCCAGATGCGCCAAGGCAGCGCCGAGACGCACCGACGCGACTGTGTTATATTCTATTCTGATATTATGATAGAGAGGGGGCCGGCGGCAGGGGGCGAAGCCCTTACGGCTTGTGTATGCGTTGCGGTGTGGTGCGGTGAGAAAGATATCGCTAAACCCGCCCCCGCGAATTTTTGGAGTCCCGAAGCGGTGCGGTGACAGACCGTGCGGTGACCTCGAAATCCCGCAAGACCTCACCGCACGGTCCGTCACCGCACGGTCTTGGGACCTCGGAGGCCCCCGTCGCCCGAGACATCCTCGGAGAGGAACTCGAGTCCCAAAACCGCGCGGTGACCCCGAATCCCCACTGACTCACCGCACGGTGTGGTCACCACACCGTTTGGGGGCCCCCGCGAATTATCTATCTTCGTTTCGGTGCTAACGACAACACCGGGGGGGGTCTGGC
>CAUYUJ010009183.1:7500-35724 GCA_963575745.1 Prorocentrum cordatum
CTCGACCGGAGCCCTGACCCCTGGACCCCGTCTTCGGGTGCTGCTAGAAGGGCCCCTGGCCCAGGGTGCCCCCCAGGATTTCCAGGGAGGCCCCCACGACCTCCAGAGCGCCCCTCACGAGGCCCAGGGGGCCCCATGGGGCTCCGAGGGGAGCGAAACGCTGGGGGGCACCTCGGGGCCAGGCGCACTTCTAGCCACACCCGACACCATCTTCCCGCGCCATCCTCCTCGAGCCGCATCGACCCGCGAAGGCCCCGCAGCCCGAAGCAGGGCAGCAACAGGCGCCCCGGTGCGAGACGAAACGTGCGACGCCAAGACCTCGGGGCCTGGGATGCCCGGCCCCCCCCCCCCTCGGGCTGCCCGCCCTCGTTTTCGGGGGCGCGCAGGCACGGATCCGCGATCCGTGGCTCTGGCGCGCGGCCGCCGAAGCCATGGGTCGGGGGAGGTGCCCTCCCCAGCAGGCGGCCGGCGCCGCCTCTCGCTCGACGGCGGGAGTCCGCGGTTTCCCACGGGAGCGGGACCCGCCGCGAATCCACGCCCCCTTGATCCATGTCTGCGATTGCCGCATTCTTGTCCCCGACGATGCTGCCGACGTGGCCCCGTGCAGCGCGCCCTATAGATGTCCCGGCCCCTTCCCCCGGGATATGTTTTCGCCCTGGCTCCGTTTTTGATGGCCCCGGGGGCCCGACAACGGGGCCGGAATCGAGGCAAGACTCCCGGATTGAAGAACTCATGTTGGCGGAGGTCTGGGCGTTGCCCCCGCCGATGCCACCGACGTGGTCCCGCTCAGCTTCCCTCGGACTGGGTCTTCCTCCCGAGTCGTTTCTCGGTGGTCCTGGGGCCTGGCGAGGGCCCCTGGAGGCCGAGCGCTGAGGACAGCGAGTCGACTCACTTGACGAGGATCGACGCCGAATCGGCGCTCTCATCGGCTGCCAAACGCGAATCGGCGCTCATGCGCCCCAAAAGCGGACTTGCGAAGGCATACACGGCTTAGGTCGGGCTCCTACAGGGGGATTTTGGACGGAAGCTGTAAAACAAACTCAAGAAAGACTCGAACATAGTCAAAAAATACTTGCAAAATCTTCCCCAGACTATTTTCGAGTCTTTCTTACGTGTTTTCTGCAATTTTCGTCCAAAATCCCCCTGCAGGGTGACAGGCCTCAGAATATTCCTCCTGTAATTAGACTGACAGGCCCGACTTGGCACAAGGCTCCCGTGATCTGCCGCGGCAGGCTCGGGCCGTGCCCCTTTCGGCGCTGGTGTCTCTGGCACCGCGCGGACTCCTCGACCTGGGGCGATCGGCCTCCTCCTCCTCCCGCCGCCTCCTCCTCCTCCGCCTCCTCCTCTCCTCCCGCCGCCTCCTCCTCCGCCTCGTCATCGTCGTCGTCCTCCTCCTCGTCCTCGTCCTCGTCCTCGTCCTCGTCCTCGTCCTCGTCCTCCTCCTCCTCCTCCTCCTCCTCCTCCTCCTCCTCCTCCTCCACCCTCCTCCTCTTCGTCGTCCTCCTCCTCCGAAACGTCAAATCTTTCAACATTGGCTGACTCTGGATCGCAGGCGGCGCTCAACGTTGAACGCCGGCGGACGGGCCGCTGCCTGTCGACGCAGCGCGAGCCGAAGTGTCGCCCGACGGGGCCCTCTCGCGCGGGATCGGGGAGTTCCGAAAGGTGCTTCTCCTCCAACGGGGCCCGCGCGAGGGCACCGCGTGGCACACCCCATCGGGCAAGAGAGAGAGAGAGAGAGAGAGAGAAAGAGAGAGAGAGAGAGCGCCGCCGAGGAGTCCTGGCGCACAGCGCCGCGCAGGGGGCGGCGGCGGCGGCGACGTCTCGCCGTGCCCAGGCCCCCCCCCCCTCCTCCTCCTCCTCCTCCTCCTCCTCCTCCTCCTCCTCCTCCTCGCCCTCCTCCTCGCCCTCCTCTTCCTCCTCCTCCTCCTCCTCGCCCTCCTCCTCGTCCTCCTCCTCCTCCTCGTCCTCCTCTGCCCCCGCCGATCGCCACCGACGTGGCCCCGTGCAGCTCGCCCTCGCTCGCGCCGCCCTGCGAAGCTCCGCCCGGCGACTCGGCCTCGGCGCGGGCGGCGGCCACCGTCGGCAGCGACCCGGGCGCCGAGGCGGTCCGCTGCTGCATGCCGCGGCCTCTGCGAGGAGGGAAGAGGAGGAGGAGGAGGAGGAGGAGGAGGAGGAGGAGGAGGAGGAGGAGGAGGAGGAGGAGGAGGAGGAGGAGGAGGAGGAGGAGGACGACGAAGAGGAGGAGGGTGGAGGAGGAGGAGGAGGAGGAGGAGGAGGAGGAGGAGGAGGAGGAGGAGGAGGGCGGAGGGAGGCGGAGGCGGAGGGGGGAGGCGGAGGGGAGGCGGGGGAGGGGGAGGGGAGGGGAGGGGGAGGGGGAGGGGGGGGAGGGGGGGGAGGGGAGGGGGAGGAGGGGAGGAGGAGGAGGAGGAGGAGGAGGAGGAGGAGGAGGAGGAGGAGGAGGAGGAGGAGGAGGAGGAGGGAGAGGAGGAGGAGGAGGAGGAGGAGGAGGAGTTCGGGGAGTTTTGTCGGGACGCTGTCCCGTCCGCCCGCCGCGCGGTCCGCGGCGGGCGCGCCGCGCGCCCGCGGCCGTGCTTTGCGTCTGGGCGGCCCCTTGTGGGCCCCCAGACCTTCTCTCTTTGCGCCTGGGCGGCACCTTTTGGCCCCCAGACCTTCTCTCTTCTTTGCGACTGGCAGCCCCCTTTGGACTCTAGGCCTTCTCTCTTCCTTTGCGACGGGCGGCCCCCTAGTGGGCCCCCGACCTTCTCTTCTTTGACTTCCTTGTCTTTGCATCAGGGCTGCCTTCGGCACCCTGATCTTCTCTTTTTGTCTTTGCGACGAGGCGGCTCCTTCTGGCCCCTCGCCCTTATCTAACTTGTCTTTCGCCTTTTCTGAACCTTATCCTTTACTGCGATCTACATCCAAACTTCTGCGAGTCTTTCAGCAAAACTGCGACGACATGTCAGCCTACTGGTTCCCAGTAGTCGGGGCGGAGGGCCCCCTGATCATGTTCCATCCAGTGCCCTTCCACTTGGTTCTGGTAGGCCTTCAGCTTGTGTTCCATACCTTTCGATGCTTTCCTTTCGCATGGTGTCTGCAGCTTGTGGCTTATCCTTTGGGTGGTGTTTGCCTCTGGCCTGGCCACACTTGCTGCGCAGTACCAGCAGAACCATCTCCTCGCTCTCGTTGCATGCCGCATGTCGTGGGACGGGTGGGTTGCTGCCGCCCCTGCCATGATCTGGTGTCTTTTGAATATCGTTTCCACCTGATGAGTCCATGCACTTTTTCTTCAGCCACTCTTTGAGTACCTTTTTTTGTTGGGGCCGTATTACACACATGATTCAGCGCACTTGCAGCACGTCCATTTTCCGTTGGTCTTGTCAATCTTGTGCGTGGTACTTTCGATCAGCTTCTCGATGTCCTCTTTGATGTGCCTTTCTTCTTTTTCTTTCGCCTTTTGTTCACGTAGGAGTTGCTTCTCATCCATCGTCATGGAGGGGCTCTCTCTATGGCTTGTGCTGTAGCTCGGCAAATACGTCTGCGGATCACGACGCCGATCGCGTTGGCCCAGTTGTAGCATTCCTGCTCGTTCTTGGGGATGCTGTGTTGGTCCGCTGCTTCTCCCGCCAGTATGTCCGCCCTTCTGTTGCCTTCCTACGCCGCCCTGGGGTGCTGCTTCATCTGCGCCTCTTCCCAATCCAAGTGGCTCTCGATGTGTTTGACTTTGATGCGTGCATCTCCTCTGTACTCGATGGCTAGCCCTAGCTTCTTCCACAGGCCGCCGTCCGTCCCGATGTAGGCCTTACTCAGGTACCTTTGCTTGCGCCATCCTCTGCGTAACACATCTGAGTCGGTCCAGAACGTGATGTCCCCTGTGGAGCGTGCCAGGGCGTCGATCATCGCATACATCTCCGCGCGGTTGTTAGTCTGTCTTGCTCCTGGCAATGGTCCGCTGTGCTCCTCCTCAATGGCGTTGCTGTGCTCGTTGATAGCTGCCCACCCCCAACCGCATCTTCTGTGCCTTCTGTCGTCCGCTTGGGCACCCCCGCTGCCGTCACCGCAAATGCGTAGTGGTTGGTCTTCGCTGCCGTGTAGCTTGATATTGCCTGCTTCTTCTTTTGGAAAGGGGGAGTTGTAGTGCGTCCTCTGTTGAACATGTTGCAGGCGTGGTCCAGCTGGTGGGAGGTGTGCATCTGAGCCGTAGCGCTGGAAGCATTGCTGCCCCTTCTTTGGCCCGTTCCAGCAGGTGGCCCGTGGCCCTGTAGTCTTTGTGGCCGCTTTGGTAGCAGTTCTCCCAGATGCGGTGGTAGTCAGTGTCCAGCGCCCCACACCTGCATGTTCCTGCCGTCCCGAATGCCTCCGCCCTTCTTGCTCCTGCCCAGGTGCCTCCACAGACCGCCGCGAGCAGGGCCCCGTATTCCTGGCACTTTTCTTTCTTCTTGAGCATGTTGATCTCTTTTGACGTCCGTGAAGTCCGCTCCCTGCTCGAGACCTTTCCCGTTGTGGTGCTTCGCTGCCTTTGCCCAGATGTTACGTTCCACGTCCTTCATGATGTAGTCGATGACGTCTGTCGGGTCTTCCTCGTGCCCTGCGCCCATGGCCCATTGGTCTCCGTTGTTGCCCGTCCATCTCGTCGGCGTCGTAAGGTCCCAGCCCAGCTCCGTCAACTGCAAGATCAAGCTGCCGATGATGCCCCTCCGTTTCCTCCACCTTCCTTTGCGCGTGCCTTGTGGCATTCTTCGACGGATGCTTGGCCAGGTTCTGTGGGCCGCGCCATGGATCTCAGGGTGTCTCGCCCATATGTCAAACCAAGATGTGAGTTGGGCGCGTGGAATCGTTTGTGCTGGGCCGCTCCCCCCTAACGCCAGTAAGGTGCTTAAGCATCTACCTGTCCACGTACGTCTGAACGCTTTGCCATATTGTCTTCTGATATGCTTGATTTCCGACGGGGGGCTGCCACGCGCTTTGCATCCGTAGAGCACCGACGCCATCGCCCCTTGCTCTACTATGCCCTTGATCTGCTTGGTGTTGAGCAGCCTCAGTTTCTTGCCAACCTTGTTGAACCTCTTCCCTGCTTTTATCTTTCTGGCCCTGTGTGCCACTCGTGATGTGGTGAGCTTCGCGCCTCTGTCGAGCCCCAGGTCCCGCCCTTCTTTGACTGGCCTGACCTTGATGTTGTGCTTGGCGAGCTGCTTGGTAATGTTCGCTGCGCTCTTGCTGGTGGGGCCGAAGACTACTGACGTTACTGTCATCTTCAGGTTGCTCTTTTCCAGCTGTGCGTTGAGTGACGCGACTTGGTTCACGATGTCGCACTCCACCGACGCCTGGCTGCCTGTGGATCTGAGGCTGATGTCGTCGAACCAGATTCTGGGGTTGGACATCGGCTCCTCGTTCAGGTGTTTCGTGGTCGTGTCGTAGACTAGGGCCCGAGCCAGGTTGTTGCTGTGTCTAGAGCCCGCCAACAGGGACTTGCTGGCCAACGCGCGTTCGCTGTAACATCCTTCTTGCCGTAGGAGTCTCGACGTCATGTGCTGGAGTAGTGACATGGCCAGGATGCGGGCTGGGGCATTGTAGTGCTGCGCTGCGCGAGCTGTGTACTCAAACTCGACGTCGCCGTAGAACCTCTCGACATGTATGAGTGCACCTGCTGTCGTTGCACCTAGGACGTCCGCGGTCTCGTCGTCGATGATCCTGAGCATGCCCCCCCGCAGGCAGCTCTGTCCTGGTACTGCGGCGTCCCGCGGCAACTTGATCTCCTTAACCCAGTCTCGCACTTGCTCTCTATTGAGCAGTTCCCAGCATCTGCCAAACCAACTGAGCAGGGCTGAGCAGTGCAAGTGCTCTGTCTCCGCCTGTGCTGGCCGCGTGGTGCGATGGCTGGCTGGCTCCCTTGGGCTCGAGCATGATGATCGCCTCAAGGACCTGCCAGGGCCCTGCGATGGCCTTCTCGCACTCGTTGTACATGTGCACGAAGCTGCTGCGTCCCTGCGTTGGGGGACGGCGTCGGTCCGTCATGCGCATCTGATATACTCCTTTTCCTTTGTCTGGCGCGCCTTGTATTGCCTGGTCTAGCTGCTCTAGCGACCATGTCGGTGCCTTTGTCCGTTGTGCTGTCCGTAGTAGGTCCTGTAGAAGCTCGACGCCTGCAGTGGTGTGTCCTTTGTGCCAGATGCTCTCAAATATTGCAAGCTTGGTGCCCATCTTGCCCATCGGTGAGTGCTTCTTGTCCAGCTTGTGCAAGAGCTCCTGCTCGCAGCGCTTCCCGTCCGTCGTGATGGTGTGCATTTTCCCTGGCGGTTCCTTGGCTGCCGTCGTGATCCATTTGATGTATGCCTTTCTGCCCTTCGCGATGTCCTCTTTGGGCGCTGTGTGTGCTTGTTGCTCTGCTTGCATCCGCATGCCTTCTAGTATGTCGATGTCCTGCTTGTCTATGTTGAGCAGCCTTGTCTTCCATATCTTCCTGTGTAACCTTGCCGTTGCCGATGCTTGATGTCCGAGCGGTGGTAGTCCCTCCACCGCCAGCAGCCTGCACGTCGTGGCTGCCCTGTCCTGCATTTCTTTCCCTCGGTTGCGCTTCTTGAGCTGTTCGATGATGTTCAGGGTGTTTGCCGTCCTGTGCCACCCGTCTGCGTTGTGGCCCGTGTAGCGTGCGTGTCTGGGTTCTCGTTCCTTCTGCTCCTTGCATTTGAGCTCGTTCGGTAGTCCTCTTCCCTTGGGCAATTTCCTTTCTTTGATCGGGATGTGGTAGACCGCGCAGTAAAGGTTTTCCATGTCCTGCATGGGCCTCGCGCGCTGCGCCCCTAGCACCACGGTCTCGCTCTCCGTGGCTTTGTATGCTGCGCTCTCCGTAATTCTTGTGGGTGGTGTGGTGCTCGCGGTGGTAGCGTGCGTCGGTATCGGCGTCATGCAGTGCCAGAGGTCGTCCATGCAAGTGGTGGGTATGTCTTGCTCTGCCTTGTACTGCACTTGCGGTGGGCTGTGCTCCGTCTCGTCCTCTTGGTCGGTGTCTCCTCCAAGTTGTACAAGTAGAGCCACCGCTACTCGTTGTGCTTGCTTGGGGTCCTCCTGGCCCCCGCTGCTGTCCTGCTGCATGCGCTCGCTCTCCTCGATGTCCAGGTGGCGCCCGAGCTCGTCGAAGGGGTCGATGTCCTCCTCCTGGCCGCCGATCTGGATACCTCCGCGAGGTGGGGATGGCTTGGCATTATAGGCTTTCGCCTTCCCCTCCTCACTGATAGCAGCCTCCGTAGGGAACCCTGTCCATCCACGTGGCGTGAGTGCTTCCCATCGCGCTGCCTCAGCCCGTTGCTGTACTTGTCGTCGTTGGATTTGGAGTTGTTGTGCTGGCTCCTGTGGTGGATGGCCTGCCTCATGCTGCACTTTGTGATGTCCCTTTGCCTCCTTTTGCTTGCTCAGCTGTCTGCCGCTTACTGTCAGGATTGGGCAGGGGCTTGGCGAGCTTCGGGTGGCTGAATGGCCGTGGCAATGATAGTGTTCTCATCATGTTGTACTGGATGGCCCCGTTGATGACTAAGCACTGTCCGATATGGGGTCTCCAAAGTACGTCCCTGATCTCCGTGACGTGGCTGATGTGGCGCTCCGCTTGGGAGCTGACCAGTGCGAAGTCTATGAGCGACTGTTCGCTGCCGCGCTTGAAGCAGATGCATGAGTCACTTGGCAAGGCCATTACCTTGTTTCCGATCTGCTTGGGCCAACCAGTGTCCCATGCCTGCTTCGGCGTGTGGTTCCAGTCTCCCACAATGACCCATGGTTGACTGATGCTGAGGAGGGAACTCGTGAGCGTGGCGATCTTGCGGCCGTTGGTGCCATTCAGGATCGCACAGTTGCCGTCTATGTAATTACTGATAATTATCAAAGTGAAACCTTGGAGGTGCCATGTCATCGGCGCCCAATCTAAGAATTGCAATCCGTCCTCTTGGGAGTCTAGGGTACCAATTGTGGCGCCGCTCACTGTCTCCCGTGAGGCAATCTCTCTATAAGTCGATGCTTGATGGTGTGACCTGAACGCGATACTCGCACCGCCGTAGGTCCCCGTTGAAGATGTACGTGACGGCCCGGCTGCGCTTGCGACTGCTTTCAACCCCATGTTGTGTAGAGTCTGTTCGTGCAGCTCGACCTCGTCGTGCCCAAGGTGCGTCTCTTGGAGTGCGAAGGCGTCGAAGTAGCCATCGTCCCCTGGTTTCTTCTCTATCGCCTTCCGCAGCCATTTTTGCGCCTTGGACTCCCGCTGAGTGTACTTGCCGAAGAAAATACGTCTTTGGGGAACAGCGTCGGCTCTCCGCTGTCTCCCCGACGCATTGCCCTACTCCTCCTTCATCATGCCCTTGTCCGCTGCCTTCGCGAGCCTCTTCTTCTCCAGGGTGTCGTCCATGTTCTTCTTGTCCTTGCCGCCTGCTTCTGCCTTCGCTTCCGCTGGCGCGGTTGGCGTACTCGATGCGCTTGTGGCCTGGCCCCCTGCAGGTTTGGGCTATTCTTCTTTCGCGGGTTGTCCGTTGTCTGCCTTTCTTTTCTTGGCTTTCTGCCGTGTCTCTTTGCGCTGCTCTTTGGCGCGTTCCTTGGTGTCCTTCACGAAGGTGTCCAGGTGGCCCTTGAAGGTCTGCGCTTCGTTCTTCATCTTCTGGGTGGGGTCTTGCTTGGGTTTGACGATCTCTACACTGGCTTCCCCGTCCAGTTCATCGTCTGCTGCCAGCTCTTCCTCGATGCTCTTCATGGCCGTCTCCGTGAGTCTCGAGATGTCTCCGTGCATGAGCTGCTCCAGCAGCCCCTGCGTCTGGTGGTTGCCTCCCGTTTCTTCATGGATTCTGCGGATCGCGTACTCTGACTCGAAAATCTGTTCTGCTGCTTCTTCCGCTTCGAGTCGCAGTCTGTCTCATTTTGCCAGGTGCTGCTCGTAGACCATCTGCTTGTGGTTGTAGCGCCTGTTCGCCTGCTCTAACTCTCTGGCCGCCTCTGCGAGTCTTATGGCCTTCGACTTTTGCGGTGCCTGCTCCTGTGCTGCCTTTTCCTTGGCGATCTGCGCTGCCAGCGCCGTGGCGTGGTTCCCGATCTCCGTGTTGGTCGGGCCTCCGCTCAGCTTTGTCACCAGCTGTTCAAGCGTCTTCGCGAGGGAATCGACGTTCACGTCCTGTGCGTCGTCGTCGTTTTGCTTCCACTCGCCAAAAGGGCTTTGACGCCGCCAGCTCCTCCACTGCTTCTTTTTAGACCATGGCTGCGACCACTGCGTCTCGTACTTCGTCTCGTACTTGGGCTTGGCGGCGCCCTCCTGCGGTTCTGGTCTGACTGTCTTCCAGCATTTGGTACACCACCAGTTCTTCCTCCCCCATCTGTAGTCACCACACCCTTTGCAGTCCGTGCGCGCGCGCTGGATGGACGGCGCCATGCTGCCGTGGTGTTGCTGCAGTATGAGGATGTCCTTTGTCTGTCTCAGGCGCCTCTTGGTGCTGGAACGCCGCCTGCGCTCCCTGCGGTGCCAGGCAGGGGAGCGCTCTCTGCGGCTGCAGCGGCCACCGTGGGGCCTGGGGGCTATGGCGCCGCGGGCCGGCCGCCGCAGGGCAACGGCTGGAGGAGGAGGAGGAGGAGGAGGAAGGAGAGGAGGAGGAGGAGGGAGGAGGAGGAGGAGGAGGAGGAGGAGGAGGAGGAGGGGGAGGAGGAGGAGGAGGAGGAGGAGGGGGGGTCAGGGGAGAGGAGGAAGGAGGAGGAGGAGAGGAGGAGGAGGAGGAGGAGGAGGAGGAGGAGGAGGAGAGGAGGAGGAGGGAGGAGGAGGAGGAGGCGGAGGAGGGCGGAGGAGGGGCGGAGGAGGGCGGAGGAGGGCGGAGGAGGGCGGAGGAGGGCGGAGAGAGGAGGGCGGAGGAGGGCGGAGGGCGGAGGAGGGCGGAGGAGGGCGGAGAGGGCGGAGGAGGGCGGAGGAGGGCGGAGGAGGGCGGAGGAGGGCGGAGGAAGGCGGAGGCGGGCGGAGGCGGGCGGAGGCGGCGGAGGGCGGAGGGCGGAGGAGGGCGGAGGAGGGCGAGAGGAGGGCGGAGGAGGGCGGAGGAGGGCGGAGGAGGGCGGAGGAAGGCGGAGGAGGGGGCGGAGGAGGGCGGAGGCGGCGGAGGCGGCGGAGGAGGGCGGAGGAGGAGAGGAGGGGGGAGGAGGAGGAGGGAGGAGGAAGGAGGAGGAGGCGGAGGAGGAGGAGGGGGCGGAGAGGAGGAGGAGGGAGGAGGAGAGGAGGATGAGGAGGAGGGGGGGGCGGGGAGGAGGGCGGAGGAGGGCGGAGGGAAGGGGGGGAGGGCGGCGGAGGATGGCGGAGATGGCGGAGATGGCGGAGGATGGGCGGAGGATGGCGGCGGAGGAGGGCGGGGGAGGGCGATGAGGGCGGAGGAGGGCGGAGGAGGGCGGAGGAGGGCGGAGGAGGGAGGAGGAGGGCGGAAGGGGAGGATGAGGAGGAGGAGGATGAGGAGGATGAGGAGGAGGAAGAGGAGGGGGAGGAGGAGGAGGGATGTTGCTGCTGCTGCTGATGTTGATGCTGATGCTGATGCTGATGATGCTGATGCTGATGATGATGCTGCTGCTTGCGATGATGATGATGCTGATGGTGCTGATGCTGATAATGCTGCTGATGCTGCTGATGATGATGAAACTGATGATGCTGATGAAGATTATGCTGGTGACGATGACGACGACGATGACGATGGCGATGATGATGCTGATGATGGTGATGCTGCTGATGCTGAGGATGAGGAAGCAGAGGAGGAAGGAGGAGGAGGCGGAATATGATGATGATGCGGAGGAGGAGGAGGACGAGGGCGGAGGGCGGAGGAGGAGGAGGCGGAAGATGATGGTGATGATGCTGATGATGATGATGATGCTGATGATGATGACGATGACGATGGTGATGATGATGATGAGGAAGGGGGGGGGGGGGGGGGGGTGAGGGCGGAGGGCGGAGGAGGAGGATGATGGCAAGTTAGAGGAGGACGACTAGGATGATGATGCTGCTGATGATGCTGCTGCTGATGCTGATGACGTTAATACTACTGATAATGATGATGGTGATGATGATGATACTGATGCTGATGATGGTGATGGTGATGATGGTGATGATGATGATGATCATGATACTGCTGCTGCTGATAAGGGCGCTGGTGCTGGTGATGCTCCTGCTGCTGCGGATGATGATCATGAGGAGGAGGAGGATGAGGAAGAGGGCGGATGAGGAGGCCGGAGGGTGAGGGGGACGAGGAGGCGGACGAGAAGGAGGGACGACGAGGACGCGGATGAGGATAATGAAGAAGAAGCGGAGGAGGAGGAAGATGAGGAGGGGGAGGGAGGAGGAGAGGAGGAGGAGTGAGAGAGGAGGAGAGGGAGGAGGACGAGGAGGAGGAGGAGGAGGAGGAGGAGAGGAAGAGGAAGAGGAGGGGGAGGACGAGGAGGAGAATAGGTGGATGGGGAGGGGGAGGAGGGAGAGGAGGAGGAGGAGAATAGAGATGAGGAGGAGGAGGAGGAGGGGAGGAGGATGAGGAGCAGGAGGAGGACGGAGGAGGAGGAGGAGGAGGAAGAGGAGGAGGAGGAGGAGGAGGAGGAGGAGGAGAGGACCGCGAGGTCGTGGGGCGAGTGCGCACGGGGAGCCCCGGGGTGCGAGATCGCGGCCTCACGCTCAGACCCGCGCGTTATCTGTCGCGCCCCCACACGCCGACCAGGGAAGAACTCGGAAACCTTTCCCCTCGCGGCCTCACAAACGCGGCCACAGACAATGCATTTATATCTTGAATTCACAAGCTTGACACTGTGCCCAGCCGCCTTGAGTCTACTTCTGCGAGTGGCGAGAGAAGGGGGAGCCCTCGGCAGAGGAGGAGGACGCCCGACTCTGTCTGACACGAGGCGGCGGCACGTTAAATTAACTTCACGATTAACATCCAGCAGACGCGACAAGACCTTCCCAGTCATGCCATCTACTTCATTCAGGGCATTCACATGGTCCTGTGGGACCTCTCCTAAGGCGACAGCCTCCCCAGCAAAAAAGTCAGCAACAAAATGCAAGAACAAACTCGACCCTAGAGATGCCCCAAACCTCACGAGTCCCCGCCGTGGAGTGGGCCTTGATCCAGAACGCCTCCACAGAGCCTTCACGAGCATCCAGGAGCGTCCAGAGCTGGTCCCAGAGGTCGAGCATAGGCGACGTAGCAGAGATATGAGACCTGTCCCTACGAAGACCACGCACCAAAGGCAGCTAATCAGAGTAAGCCACACTATCTCCCACAGTATGTCTCGGCAACATGATCATAGCATACATTTCGGCCCTGGGGCTCGACTGAGCCGCGGTGGGAAGGGTGCCCATGAGGATGGCGTCACAGGCCAGGTCCAAGCTCTGGAGGCTGTCCTCATCGAAACGAACCACAGACCACCCACAGCGCCTGAGCCTCCAACCCGAAGCGTAAATACCCCCAGAGCCATCCAAACCGTAACGACCTCCACGTACCACCTGGTCCCCCACGAAGAGGCCCCAAGACTTCACAATCTCGACGGGCGGCGGAATGGGCGCGACAGCGGCAGCCAAGGGCGGGAGCCCACGAGTCCAGAACGCACTCCTGACATGCTCGGGCTGGTTCGCCATCTCGACAAGGTCCAGAGAGCGATGCATCGCGATGCTGACGATCGATGCATTGGCCGAGCATTCCCAGCAGCGGTGGAGGCTAGTTTCCCGAGCGGCCCCACACCTAGGACAGATGCCGTCTGTTTGGTACCCCGCATCTTGAAGCCGAGCTTCGGGCCAGGTGCCTGCCGTAACAATGCACACGAGCAATGCGGCATCAACGTACTGCTCATTCTTGATCATCTTAGCATGCATTCTACGGAACCCCGTGAAATCAGCACCTCCATCCAACCCTTCTCCACAAAAATGCTGAGCCGCTTTGCTAGCATGTCCCCGAGAAACAGACTGCCGCACAACAGCACGGATATGAAACATGAAGTCGCGCGCCTCCAAGCAGAGCACTCCGCAAGGCGTGCCCCACTGTGTAGGAGAAGTGGGCGACCAATCCAAATCGAGCAGGGTGCCGATCGTGGCCGCGATGGGGCCAGCCACCGTGCGCCAGCGGCACTGAGGCGGGAGAGCAACGAGCCGTGCCCGATGGTGCCCCCACGCCTTGCGCACCCCTTGCCGTTGCCCAGGGGACAAGGCATGCCATACACCAGCAATAGCGGATAACTGTTCAGTACGCAGCCGATATTCAGGATCCTAACTCAGGGGGTTCATCAGGCTGAGGACGGCCGAGGTACATGCACCTTGACTCCAGTATCCTGAACGCTCAGCGGCCTGCGATCGGAAACTCTGCAGATCGGACACGGTCAAACCTATCACAGAATGACCCCGCGATCCGACGCTGAGCACACCAGGCTTAAAGATCTTGCGGGATCGACCGCACAGGCGGGCGAGATAGGCCAGCTTACGAGAGCGCTTGAAAGCCGTCCGCTGGCGCAGCTGGATCTTCCATGCACATCTCCTCCTCCCCGCCGTGGTCATGACCCCCAGATCCTTCACCTGCCCTTTGAATGAGATAGAGACCCCCAATTCATCAAACTTAGCAGACAACTCCTTGGCCAGATCAGAGGACGATGCAACTGCAGCAGACTTAGGCGAGATTAAACAGCCAAGTGTGCCCACATCTCGGCAGAACTCGGCGGCTGCAGCAGGCAGAGCCGAGACAATATATTTGCGCGTACCTTGCATGTACTGTGTAATGTCATCAATGTATGAACGAATCGGCACCACTGGGAGACGACAATGTGCACGCTCGAGCACTCCATGCAGATACGTCTTGACCCATGGAACCGACTGCGAACATCCAGCGAGAATAGACTTGCCCGTGCCAATGACCTGCGAGACGACCCCTTCCACCTCGAGCATTCTAGGGCTAGTGTGCACAAGCATGCCGAAGTAGAGGAGGTGAGGAGGATAGTCAACCTTCAGAGCCAGCTGTACCAAGAGGGCGGGCACAACAGAGTCAAACAACTTCTCCATGTCCCAATGCAGAGAGGCCGAGTCAAACTTCAAAGCACCTGCGACTTCGTGGCACACTTCGCGCAGAAGCGCTGCTTGCAACGCTGAGGACTTACGCACTGCACTGTCCCAGAAGTCCGTGTGCTCGGCCGTCCATTCATGGATGTGATCACCACGCATACGTGCATACATGCGGTACATAGCGGAACACTTGCTGATTGCGCGCTCGTCGTGCACAGACTTGGGAAGCAACGCCATGATATTCAAGAAACACTGCTGCGGAAACGTCAAGGCCTGCTCGCACATATTGAACAGGGCTGCCAGACACTGGACCGCTTGCCACGGTAACTGCAGGAAAGCCCTGGGGGACCACTGGTCGACGCCTACCGCGGTGCCACTAGCAACACATGTGGCCGCCCGCAGGACATCCCGAGGCTCAAACTCTGGCAACTCCAGAAGGAAAGTCTGGGCAAGGGACCTGAGCTCACCGAGGGTATCATTGAGAACCTGCAAATGCTCCTTCGTGGGGGTCCACCAGCGAGCCCAGAAATCATGCCTATACTTTATCATGTCGTTCGGGGTTTGTCGGATGCCGTCAGGCGCGACCAGGTACTCCACCGCCACCTTATCATCACTCTTCAACCAGTTATGAACCTTCCTCGCTCCTCCAGGTAACGCATCCTTCAACCACTTCCTGATGCCAGCAGAGTTAGAGACCTTAACCTTGCCCCGGGCGAGCTTACAGACGTCGGCGGCCTTATCCAAACGATGCACGAGATCAGGCGAGTCGGGGAGCCCGGTGAGGTCGGCCATCCATTCGCTAGCATCAGCAGGGGAACAGAGAGGCTCAATATTCAGGTAAACGTAGTTAGCCTGCCCAGCGAGAAAAGAGGCCAAACGCCTAGCCTGCGCCAAGGTAGCCTTCCCACTGAGAGCTTTCCACAGTCCGAACAGCCGAGAGTACACCATGGACCAGAAACAGAGGTGCGGAACATTGAAGGCCTGCTTGTTGGGCCCACGCCTCCGAATCGTGCCCGAAAACCTGGAGACAGCACTACCCCGTCCCAGGAGTCGCTCAGGTTCGTCAACCAACGCACATCCCCGAGACAGGAAAATCATTTCCGAGGTTCTCGATCACAAGGCGTAGTCCTCCGAAAGCCCGTCCGAAACATGCTGCAGGGTATGCTCTAGGGTAGCTTCCTTGACATCAGGAGGTGTGTGCCAGTCAAGCCCACTTGCACAGGCCATGTTCAAATAATACGGCCACAGATGGTCAGGCCCAGCGGCAAGAGGAAGCGCACCAGCCCGACCTCTACGTTGGACCACTTGCTCTAAAACATCCGCGTCTACCGTGACATGCAGGCGTGCGTGCGTTTTGAACGGGGACTCCAACGCCGTCCGAACATTCACGAGGGGGGCCACGTCCCTGGAACACACAGCATAGTCAATCATAGTCATACCCACGTCACACGTGTAATCAACATCATCAGGATCTCGAACCCTGGACCAGGTGATCTCCAGGAAACCCGACTCCATCAACAGGTCAGGCGACATGTTGAAATCACCGAGCAGGACCCAGGGAACGCCCAAGGTGGTAGTGAATTCCGCGATTTCTCTCAGCCGAGACAGATTCTCACCCGTCGCCCCAATGGACGACACCAGGTACGCAACACCAATCGCCATGGAAATCCCGTGAAGCCTGAACTCCAGGAAGAACCAGCACGTGCCCGAACCAACATTCACAGCCTGGAGCCCAGAGAGGAAACGTTGGCAGGACAGACCCTTTTGACAGAAAGCTGCAACGCCCCCATGAGTACCACCTCCTGGAGAGTCGAGAGCAGCCTGGAAGAACGGGTTCCAACCCATAACTCTTGCATCCTTCTTGGCCTTGTGAACGCCATCTTGCCGAAGATGGTTCTCAACGATGAACATGGCGTCCATCTCAGGTATCCTGGAAGAGAGAAAACCTTTGGTGACATCAGACCAGCTGGTAACGTTGCAAAACCTGATCTCGATGCCATCCTGCTTGCCACGTCTGCGCCTCGGACGCGGCGGGGCCGCCTTGCTAAAGGCGGGGCGGGGCTTCGCTGTGTGCTGCTGCGGCCGCAGGCTGCGGCGGCTGCCCTCCAGGCGCCGCCGCTGCCGCTGGCTGCTGCTGCTGCGCAGCAGGCTCCGCTGCTGCCGCGGGCGCCTGCCCGCCTGCCGCTGGCTGGCTGCCAGCAAAGGTGAGCTGGGAGGCTGCCGCCGAACAGAACAGAGAGAAAGTGGCAGACGATTGGTCACGAATAGCCTTCTTGGCGCGCTTGCCAGCCCGAGCGCGGGCGGCCTTGCTAAGCAGGACTCCGTAGCGTTCAGATGCCTCAGGAGTGAGTCCACGCTCAGCTGCACGCTTGCGCAGGGCTGCCAGCTCATTGAATTCAGGAGAATCAGGAGCATCAGTGTCGGCCTCACTCTGCGCCTCCTCTCCCAGGTCGAAATCGACCTCGGCGCTGCGCTGCTGGATGGCCACCTTCCGCATCTCGATCCACTGGGCGGGCGAGAGGTGCGACCGCTGGTGGAAACGCTGCAGCTCAGCTTCCGATAGTTCATGTAGATGTTCCTGGACCCACTGGAAATCAACCTGCCCGCTCTCGGTGATGCCTGGCAACTGCGCACCAGGGGGACCGTGCGGAGGTACGCCAGCGCCTGGAACACCCTGTGCCCCAGGTTGGCCAGCTGCACCACCAGGTAGACATCCTCCCGCATCTGTGTCGTTGCCCACGCCTCTGGCTGCACGTGCGACTGCGCGGGCATGCTCAGCGGCTGCCTGCTGCGCCGCTGCTGCTGCTTGTTGCTCAGCGCGTTGCAGATCGAGGCGATAGGCATCAGCATTGAAATTATCCTTCTCAAAGTTGGCACGGCGAAGAGAGTCCACGGCCTCCTGCAGCTCCGTCTCCTTCTCCGCGTGCTTCGGCTCAGCACTGAACAGGGCGTCCCGAGCTCGCACCACGGCCTGGCGACGCTGTTCCACATCTGCTTGCAGTACCCATTCTTTTCGACTGGCCGTCTCCACCGCCTTCGAGAGCACGCTGCGCTTGGCGGCGACCTGCTTCTCGATGTCATTGTCCGTGGCGGGGACGTACGCCTCTGGAGGCGGCGGCGGAGCGACTGCCTGGAGCTGCCCAAGCACAGTCGGGTAGGTGGGGTACTTTGCCGCCAACGCGTTGAGGTCAGCGACGAAATCCACTTGAGCAGCAGCAGGAACAGGAGGACGCGCGCCAGGGCCGTCATCGACATACGCGCCTCCGCACTTGCTGCGCTCCGTGTTGCCGAAGTGGTCGTACTCCCAGTGGCTGCACTTGGAGCACACGGAGTAGTGGCCGTTGCCGTAGCGGCCTCCCCGTCCGTCGCGACGACCACGCCACCATGGAGCATTGCGGCGCCACGCCATGAGGGGCACAAGGCTTGGCACACAAGGGCCGTGAGTGAAGAAAACTGCCAGGTCTCAAGCGACCTTGCCACGCTCGGACTAGAGCGATCCAGTCTTGCCAATGCGGGCTCAGCCCGCCAAAGCACCAGCCTTGAGCCAAAATGGCTTGAGCCAAAATGGATACGAAGGAGGAGGAGGAGGAGGAGGAAGAGGAGGAGGAGGGGGAGAAGGATGAGGAGGAGGAGAGCAAGTTAGAGGAGGAGGAGGAGGAGGAGGAGGAGAAGGAGGAGGAAGAGTAAGAGGAGGGGGTGAGGATGAGAGGAGGAGGGAGGAGGAAGAGGAGGAGGAGGAGGAGGACGAGGAGGAGGAGGAGGAGAGGGGGAGGACGAGGAGGAGGATAGGGGGATGGGGGAGGGGAGGAGGAGGAGGAGGAGGAGGAGGAGGAGGAGGAGGAGGAGGAGGACGAAGAGGAGGAGGACGATGAGGAGCAGGAGGAGGACGAAGGAGGAGGAGGAAGAAGAGGAGGAGGAGGAGGAGGCTGATGAGGATGATGATGATGGTGGTGATGATGATGATGATGAGGAGGAGGAGGAGGAGGGGGAGAAGGAGGAGGAGAGCAAGAGGAGGAGGAGGAGGAGGAGGAGGAGGGAGGAAGAGTAGAGGAGGAGGAGGCGGAGGCGGAGGAGGAGGAGGAGGAGAGGAGAAGGCGGAGGCGGAGGAGGAGGAGGAGGAGGAGGAGGAGGAGGAGAGGAGGAGGATGAGGAGGAGAAAACGGAGGAAGACGAAGAAAACGAGGAAGTGGAGGAGGGCGAAGAAGGGGGTCTCTAAAGGCCGCTCGCTAAGGCGTGGGGGATCTTACATGGCCGCCCGCTAATGACGGAGGTCTTGCAGGCCACCCGCTAAGGAGGGGGATACTGAGTAGGAGGAGGAGGAGTAGGAGGAGGAGGAGGAGGAGGAGGGAGGAGGAGAGAGAGAGGAGGAGGAGGAGGAGGAGGAGGGAGGAGGAGGAGGAGGAGGAGGAGGAGGAGGAGGAGGAGGAGGAGGAGGAGGGGAGGAGGGGAGGAGGAGGAGAGGAGGAGGGAGGAGGAGGAGGAGGAGGAGGAGGAGGAGGAGCTGGAGGAGGAGGAGGTAGGAGGAGGAGGAGGAGGAGGAGGAGGAGAGGAGGAGGAGGAGGAGGAGGAGGAGGAGGAGGAGGGAGGAGGAGGAGGAGGAGGAGGAGGAGGAGGAAGGAGGATGAGGAGGAAGATGGAGGAGGAGGAGGAGGAGGTGGGAGGAGGAGGAGGAGGAGGAGGAGGAGATGAGGAGGATGGAGGAGAGGAGGAGGAGAGGAGATGGAGGAGGATGAGGAGATGGAGGAGGAGGAGGAGGAGGAGGAGGAGGAGGAAGGAGGAGGAGGAGGAAGAAGGGGACAAGTTAGAGGAGAAGGAGGAGGAGGACGAGGAGGAGGAGAGGAGGGCGCGAGTGAGAGGAGGAGGAGGAGGGAGGGGAGGAGGAGGAGGAGGAGGAGGACGAGGAGGAGGAGGAGGAGAAGATGGAGGAGATGGAGGAAGAGGAGGAGGAGGAGGAGGAGGAGGAGGAGAAGGAGGAGGAGGTGGAGGAGGAGGGCGAAGAGGAAGGCGAGGAGGGGTGTCTTACAGGGCCGCCCGCTAAGGAGGGGGGATCTTACAGGGCCCCCTCCCCCCCCTCTTCGCCGCGCCCCCGTGCGCGCGACACGCCGGCCTCACAGGCGGTCCGCTGCTGCATGAGAGGTACCGATCGCCAAAGGCCTCCCCAGTGGGGTCCGAGCAGATCAAGGGAACAATTTAACGTCGCAGCGCGGCAGAGGTAAGCCGCACGCGCGTCTGGGCGAGGCCGGGGCACAGCATCGCGAATTACCCGCATGCAAGAGGACGGGAAGGAGGCGGCCGCGGGAAGGGGGGCTGGGCGCTAGATTAGGGGAACAAGCAATGACATAATAATAGTAATAATAATAGTAATAATAATAGTAATGATGCTAAGAATCATGATGATAATACTGATAATACTAATAATAATAACAATAATAATAACACTAATAATACTAATACGAATAACAATAAGAATATGGATGAGAAACGTATGAGTAACCATACGAACAATACTAAACATAATAGTAATAATAATAATAACAATAAGACGAACTCGGAGGTTCGCACGGATTCCTCGGATCGGCGCCGGGGCCCTCTGGCGGCGCCTCCGGCGCCGAACCAAGATATCCGCGCGGACCTGAGAGGTTTTATGTGTTCATGCCATTGCTTGTTCCTCGATGGACGGGACCAGAGGATAGCGACGCATCGGCGATCTCGGCGATTTATCGGCGCCGTCGGCGTGCACAAAAACGGGCTCCACGTCCAGCCGCATCGCCGATACACCGATGCATCGGCGACGCGGCGCGATCCTCCGACCCCATCTGCTCGGACCCCACTTGGAAGGCCCATAGACACCACTGGTCGGCCGTCGTCGCCACGGCCGGGAAGGAGAAAACACGGCACACACATAAGCTTTTGGCGCTCCGCGCGGACTTCTTGGATCTGCGCTGGACCCCCCCCCTCCCCGGCGCGCGGAGCGCGCCAGGGGCGCCGCTGGAGACGCCGCCGGGCGGGCCCAGCATCACGGGCCCAAGAAATCCGCGCGGAGCGCCAAACAACTGGTGCTCGTGGCGCTTTCCCTTCTTGTTGTTATTCTTCTTCTTCTTCTTATTATTATTATTCTTCTTCTTCTTTTTCCTCTTCTTCTTCTTCTTCTTCGATGCATTCGCCTCGATAGCCTCGATAGCCTGAGCCGGAGGCGCCCCAGGAGAGGTCCGTGGAGTCGTGGTGTCGGCATCGTTGGTTCCCTCCTCGGCCTCGGCCCCGCGCGCCGGCAGCCCTCGCGGTCTGGCGCAGCCTTCTCCAGGGGTGGGCAAAACCCTCCTCCTCCCCCTCCTCCTCCTCCTCCTCCTCCTCCTCCTCCTCTTCTAAATCGCCCTCCTCCTCCTCCTCCTCCTCCTCCTCCTCCTCCTCCTCCCCCCTTCGGGACGGGAAGTGTTTGGGCCTCTGAAGGCCCTCGCCGGGCCACGGGGTCTGCAAACAGCGACCGGGGACGAAAAATCGGTCCGTGGGAAGGGATGCCGACCTCTGGAGGTGCACGTTGTTTAAAAAATGACGTCGGAACCTAAACGATGCAATCTTTGACTTTTCGCCCTGTTTCGGACCGTGGGCCCCTACCCCCCGGATCGATCCGGGCCACGCTGCAGACAAATGTGGTCCAGGGCTCGGGTCACAACGCGAAGGGAGGAGGAGGAGGAGGAGGAGGAGGAGGAGGAGGAGGAGGAGGAGGAGGAGGAGGAGGAAGAGGAACAGGAGGAGGGTGAGGACGAGGGTGGGAGGAGGAGGAGGAGGAGGAGGAGGAGGAGGAGGAGGAGGAGGAGGAGGAGGAGGGAGGGAGGAGGAGGAGGAGAGGAGTAAGAGGAGAAGGAGGAGGACGAGGAGGAGGAGGAGGAGCAATGAGCAATGAGCAGTGCGCGGGGGATCCGCATGAGTTACTCGAACCGCATACCATAAAACTGGCAACGGACTCTGCGCGACCCGACATCGAGGGTGAGCGGGTCAACCTTAAACAGGGACAGTGGAACCCCCTCTGGCAAGGCCAGCGCCGCCCCCGAACGACGGCAAGCCTCGAGCGCCACGCAGGCACGTGAGAGGAGCCGTCTGGGGGACCGTCTATAGAGTGGACCTGCCGTGTTCTGCCCTCTGGCCCGTCCCTTTGCGTGGAGCCTGCTGCGGAGCCACAAATAAAGGGGATCGGGGGAATATCACAATTAGAATAAATATCAAAGCTCGTGGCCTGGATAGGTCGGGGATGGTCCTTCGGGCCACTAAAAAACTAAGCGTTCACTGCCTACAAAAGCACCCTGTACTCAGGTTTTTTCTGGACCGCACTCCGTCTCTCGAGCGCAAGCGGCTTCTCTCTCTGGATGCGTCCACACGCCGCTGGCTCAATCGCTCTTGCCCTTGTCGATCAGGGCGAGGTGGCGCGCTGCCTCCCTCTCTGGTGGCCCACGAGGGGCAGGCCCCATGAGGTGCGCCGCCTTGGAGACCTCCGCGTTGTTAAGGACCTGAATCATCAACGACCTCGCTTCGCGACCTGGCTCGTCGTGCGAGAACGCGAACGTCAGGCGCCCTTCGGCGTCTTGCCGGTCCCCCTCCCGAGCCTTCTTGCTCGCGTGCTTGTACTTGCGATGCCTGAAGTGCAACGCATGCTTGGCCACCTGCTGCGGGATCTTCGCATTGATGTGCTGCTGGAAGTACTGATAGAACACCTTTTTCTCGCTTTCTTTGCACCCGTCGCTGCCATCGTCTAACGCGTCCATGCAGTTGACGAGGTGGAGGGACATCGCAGCCCACAGCTGCGCGTGCGGTGGTCCTCTTGCGCGGTAGTCGATCTTCTCGCCGTGCACCTGGCCATCCTTGAGGCTCTTTGAGACGGCGTCGTACTTTGCGCCTGAGTCGACCATGTTCTGGGTGACGCCCTTGTCTTCTTCCTGTATCTCCCATGTCTGAAACGCCGTTCCCGCTAGGTTGGCCAGCTCGCGGGCGTCGTTGTGGCGTAGCTCTGCTACCACCTTGGCCAGCGCTTCGCGCGCCTCCCTTCCTCGCCTTGCGCTGTCCTTCCTTCTTCGAATCTTTTGGCGGCGGTGCCGATTCTGGGGCCCCGCGCTTCGAAGGGGCCGAAACATCCTGCATCCAGGAAGCCGCCTGCGCTGCCTGCCCCGTCGCAGACGCCGACGCTGCCGCCGACGCCCCGGCCGGGGGCGTTGGGCGGCCGTGCCCGTTGCCTCGGAAGAACTGGGCCAGGCAGATGGCTGCGTGAGTGATGGCATAATTCGTCTAGATCAACAGCCTCGAACTCGCGCAGGGGACACGCCGGCGTCGATTTAGGCTCCAGAGGTCGCAACTTCCTACCCCCACCGAATGGACAATGCTCCCATAGCATAGCTGAAACTAGATGCCTTGCTGCACATGCCTTGCCCCAGAATGCTTCCCGACAGCAAGTGCTTTTATTTGCTGGAGTCAAGATGTGACGTAGTGATTGGTAATCATGCCGTGAACGCAGATGGCCCATGAGCCCCTTTTTTTGTGGTAAACCTTTCCCCGCAGTCCTCGACTTGGCAAACAGACTCAGGCTCCTCAGGATCCGCGATGGCCTCGGGCTTAGCCTCTGGGGCCTGCTCGTTGCACTCAGGGGGCGCCACTTGGGGACCGACTAAACAAGAACGCATGTTGGTGCAATCGATATGATCGAGCTCCTCCTGAACCTCGGGGCCCCGCGTGAGTCCAGGGCGAGCAGCGAGAAGAACCTGGCATGTCCTCGCGATCGCGCAAGAGCCCCCGTGCCCACTCGAAATCTCCAGCGACGCGAGGGAAGCCTTTGAAGTGGGAGCCCCCTCCGCCATGGGCGCCGCATGCGACTCGGAAGGGGCCGAACCGAAGGGGGCCGAGAGCAACTGCAGCTGGCTGGAGGGAAAGCGGGCCCAGGCCCTGTGCCAGTTCGACCGCCTAATGCCGAGGTCAACGTACGTTTCACACATGCGCCAATGCTGCAAAACACCTTTTGACGTCAACGTGCGGGTCGCTCCAGCCTCCGCCCTCCAGCTGGTGCGCCTGCGCGTGGCCGCGCGAGCGTGGCGCGCCGCTGTGGCGTCCAAGCTAGCGCGCGTCTTCTTCGTGAGCAGAAGCGCCTCCAATCCACAAAGAGCTGAAATCTGAACCGACGACGTAAACATTGAACGCGTGAGCTTCCATGGAAGACTGAGAGACCAGAAGCCGCCCATGGAGAAGAATGCAGCGCGCATGGCCTGATGCCGACGGTTGACCTCTTGACTGGGCGCCTGGGAGATGGAAACACGAGGTCCAAGATATCGAACTTCTTCCTTTATAGCTCCCGAGAGAAGGGCCCGCCCAGGCCCGCGTAGCCATCTGTTACACATCGTGCCCCCCCCCCATCGGTCCAGACGACCAGCTCCTGCTTCCCCCGATTTTGTTCGTGCTCATGTTCCTGAGGAGGGAGTCGAAAAAATCGTCGGAGTGCTTGAACTTGGCCAAGAAAGATCCCATGGAGTCCCCAAAAGGCATGACAGTGTAGCGGTACAAATCGTCTGCGTACTTGAACAGGCTGAGGTCGACCTCTCGGCCGTTTCAGTCAGCGCGCAGCAGGGCGAGGGTGGGGTCCACTTCCCTCGGGGCACGAGTCCACCTCGCCGCTGGGCGACAGAGAATCGTCGAAAACAACAACCACCATGGACGGGCCCCCCATCACTCCTCCCACTCCTGTCTTTACCGCTAACTCTCCCTCATCAGTTCGTAGTCAAACGACCCTGTCCCGATGACTATGCTTGCGTAAGACAACACGTTCAGGCTGGACAAGCGCAGACATAGTATTGTCCAAAGCATCCCAACTCGTGCTACCGAAGGCGTTGCTCATATCGTTCAGGCTGGCCCCGGAACCCCGCCCCGCCTTCCGCAGTCTCCATCCCGCCACCTGTCCCTGGGAAGCCAAATAAGCCCCTTCCCCTCTCCGACGCTTCTGGAAACCATAATCCTCGGGGGCCAGCTCGTTGGGCAACAGATCTGCGACAAGAAAGCTTCGCCTGCGACTGGCGGCGCATGGGCCACGCGCTTTCCTCGCGGCCCAGGCTGAGCCGATTTGTGTAAAGCGCGCCCCCGAGACGTATTCCAGCGCAGCGGCGCTAAATCTGTAATTCGAATCTTCTTCATCCCGTCCAGGGGGGTCTGTAAGAGCAGGGCGGGCTCCTCGGGGGCTCGAGGTGTTCTCGGACCAGGGCGCTGATGATGCGTGCCTCGAGCGGGATGTAGCATCGGCCACCAGAGCTCCAGGGGGGCCGTGCCTTCAGGGACCACTCTGCGCTTCGTTGCTCGGCGAACATAGCGACGCAGTCGGCCGATGTCAGAGTATCCTAGCTGTTCGGGTCGGTCATCATATCGCGCGATATCGTATTTCTGGCCCACGTCGAAGTCGTTTCGCCGTGCTCGCCACTCGCCCAGGTCGATCTGCTGAACTTCCACCCCGCCGTTCCCCCCCCCCCCCCGGCCGCGACCAAACGTCGAGCCGCGCTGAACTGGAGATGGGAGCTGCTCCGGATCTTCTGCCATCCAGTTTTTTGGCTGGGAACTTGCGCCCAGCAGCCCTCCGAGCCCATCCCATTGCTTCGCACGAGTCGCGCCTGGCCCAAGCCTCGAAAGACGCCTGGACATGCAACTCGCGAGCAGCCCGAGGATACTTCTGACGAAGGAGGCGCAGCCTGTGGGAGATGCCCTTCAGCTCTCTTTCTCGACTGCCTCCAAGTCTTCGATATATGTGTGTATATATACACACACGCGCATGCATTATATATATTATATATATATAATATATATATTAATATATATATGTATATCATATATATTATATTATATACATATAAGATCTATAAGAGAGAGTCGTGAATCCACCGCCGCTTTACCATGGAAATTTCCAGCCGCCCCTTTTCCTCTGGAACCCCGGGGGTCCGGGGGGTCCGCCCCAGCCCCCCCCCCCCCTCTGAAAATCCCCCCCCCCCCCCCTGCTGGAACGCCCCCCCCCCACCCTCCCTCGCAAAACCCACACCCTCCCCTAACCCCTCCCCCTCCCCCTCACCCTCGAAACCGGCCGAACCCCGCTGCCGGTTCAACCCCCCTCCGATCCCGGAAAACCGGGGGGGTCGCTACCGGTTCGAACCCCCCCCCCCCCCCCCCTCGGAAAACCCGGAGAGGGATCGCTGCCGGTTCGAACCCCTCCCCCGCCCCCCCCACACTCACCGCCAGCAAACGACTCCCGGTCCCTACCGCCGTCCGCATCACATCCCCCACTGTTGTTCCAAGCACCACTGTCCTCACCACCACTGTCCCCGCTGTGTCCCCACCAGTGCCCCCACCACTGTCGCGCTGTCCCCACTGTCCCCACCACTGTTCCCACCAGGGTTCCACTCTCCCCACTGTCTCCACGGCCCCAACCACTGCCCGACTATCCCCGCTGTCCCCGCTGTCCCACTGACTCTGCCGCTGTCCCACTGAGCTGTCCCACTGTTCCCACCACTGTCCCCACTGTCCCCGCCACTGTCCCCGCGGTACCTCTGTCCCATTGTCCCACCGCCGTCCTCGCCACCGCCTTCACCACTGTCCCCGCCACCATTGTACCCTCCACTGTCCCACTGTTTCCACCTCATTCCCGCTGTGCCCACGCCGCTGTCCCCACCGCCACCGCCCCCACCACTGTCCACTGTCCCCCCTGTTCCCACCGTTGCCCCCACCACTGTCCCCACCACTACCGGCCCTCTACTGCCCCACTGTCCCCACCGCTGCCCCGCTGCCCCCTCACCACTGCCCCCGCCAACATCGCCCCCACCACTGTCCGCGCCCCCACTCGGTTTTCGAAAGGGGCGGGGGGGGGGTCGAACCGGTAGTGACCCACCCCCCCCCACCCCCTTTTCATGATGAGCTGGGGGGGGGGGTTCGAACCGGCAGCGACCGCCCCCCGGTTGTCTGGAGGGGGGGGGGAGGGGTTCGAACCGGCAGTGACCCCCCCCGGTTTTCCGCCAGCAGCGGTAGAACAAGCTCTTTCATATATAAGGCCTCGCTGAAGTTGAGCCCAGTGCACGCATTCATCTGGGGGGCCCGGCGGCTCGGTGAAAAAACTCGCCGCCCACATCGACCAAGCGCTGCTCCAGGAGCTCGAAGGTGTGATCAGGCGCGTCCTGGTCGTGGGCCTGGAGCCTCTCGTCGAAATGGTCCTCCAGCCACTTGCCGACGCCCTCCGCGAAGTCTAAGCGACGGTCGCCCCTCTTGATTGCCCTAAGCAGGGCCGTCATGTTTCATGTGGGCGGCGCCTGGGCCTCGTCGCAGTCCTGGAGTCCTCGCGGGTGAAGAAACTCCAGGTATACAGGTGCATGATCTCGCGGAGGTCGTCCTCCTTGAGCCTGGGGCTGGGAACCGATGCGCCGCAGCGTATGACAGCGTGTGAGCCCAGAGGAAAAGAAAATGAAGTCGATCAAACTGCTTGGCTGATCTGGGCCCTTCCCATAGAAGGTGGCTTCGTATGTGCCGAAAGTGTTGGCGGCCATGAGATACTGCGCAGAAAGAAGATCCGCCGTCAACTCGCCCGCCCCTCTATGCCTGCGTTCCCGCGTACGCGCATTTCCCACGACCTCACTCTAGTACTCTTGCCAGTTCGCGTCGGTCTTCCTGCAGCCGATACCGTCATTGAGGTCAGCGTAGAGGATTGGCATGCACCGAGTTGGCATCAAAGACAAGCATTTACGTCACCATCCAATCATCTTGGCGACTGTCTGAGAGCACCTCGGGCCCGCCCCACGGCTGCGGGGTTGATGGGGGGAAGTAGAGCACGCCTGCGCACACGTCGAAGACGCCCTGGCGAACTCGGGCGGCCAGACATCGGTCTCCCAGGTCAGTTGGGCTCGGGAATGCTCTCCGAACGTGGTGGTCGCGAAAACCACGTCCAAGAATAATAGCCACTCCCGCACTTGAGTTGGTAGAAAGTCCAGGCGAAACTGCTGCCTCAAGAATCAGTCGACCATCGATCCGCCGCTGGAGGACATGATGAGCCTCACGGCAGGCGCTCTGGGTGCCAACCAGCAACGTGAAATCCATGTTACGCGTGCAGTCGGTGACTTCCTGGAGGCAGTCACCCACGGCCCACGAGGGTCCCAGCCGAGCACCCTCACCTTCGCCATGTCGGCGGCCGCCCTGTCCTCTTAGAGACGGCCGCGCGGCCGAGGAGCCTGGGTTGCATCTTTGGAATTCGGTCTCGGGCCCCGTTTGCTCGACTCTTTCGAGCCCGGGGGCTGGAGGTGGAGGAGGAGGGCTCGGGTCGAGTGCTTTGGCGATGCTGAATTTCCTAGCAGCGTCGGCTTTTAGAGGCCAAGGTTGAGGGGCAACGATAGGGGGGGGGAGCTGGCGCAGGGGGGGAGGCATCGAGCTGGAATCCCTGTCGGGAAGCACTTGGCATGTTGTGCACGCCTCCACGAACCAAGGCTCGGTGGCGGATCGGGCTCCAGGTCGGGAGGAACACCGCCCGGACCCGACAATTGGCGTTTACTAAACGGCCTTAGTCGGAGACTGATAGACTTCCTACCCTGACACGTCGATTAATGAATTTGCTGTTTCGGTTCGCGAGAGGGCGTCGCGGCCGTCCGTTTTTGCGGGTCCAGGTCCGTCGGTTTCGGCCCCAGGTCGTTTCACTCAAGGGAGGTTTACTGAAGGGAGGTTTGTCCACCGCCGACTTGGGCGTTTACTGAATAGCCCTGCTCTGTTCCATTCCTTGTGTGGGTGCGTTTGCGAAACGGCCTCGCCTGTCGGGGTGGTTCCTATGGAGCCCGATCCGCCACCGAGCCTTGGCACGTCGAGGCGTGCACACCATGCCAAGTGCTGCCTGGCAGGGATTCTGCTGTTTTCTAGAATGCCTGGGAGACGTGAGCTTAGGTCGGGCATGTCACCCTACAGGGGAACTTTGGGCGAAAAATTAAACATACCTTAGAAATACCCCCAAATGGGCAACAAATGCTTCAAACATCGTCCCCATACTATTTTTTCAACAACTATGTTTTAACGTTCCTCCTGTAGAGGGACAGGCCCCACTTAACGTAAGCCTCGGGCACGGGGGACTCGTGTTGGCCTGACAGGGCCATCATGAAAATGACGAGGCCCAATCTGAATTCGATGCAAGCTCCCGCTGCAAACATCACACGAACACGCGCTCGTCAAAACACGTCGGC
>CAUYUJ010009184.1:0-35723 GCA_963575745.1 Prorocentrum cordatum
AGTGTGCCTTTCAACAGGCGTTGTTCAAGCACCCATTGACTCATGGTTAACTCGGTGCACCACATCTGCTCATATTGGCGGCGCTCCTCCACGGTAATTGGTTCCTGTTCGAGAACCCAATAATTCGCAGAGAGTGTGGACATCCATTCACCTCCTGGCGGCAGCGTGTCCGTGTCGTCACGTGCATAGGTCAGCCCCTCTGTATCGATCATGAATGTGGTGTGGAACTGGGCTGCCTCCGCGCTCTCAGCGTTTGCCCGGCTCCTAGCGCTGACCGAGCTTGCCACACGTGAGGTCCTGGATGATCCAGTTGGCCTTCGAGTCCCGCCTCCGCTCCTGCCACTCCGCCTGATGTTGGCCTCCATTGCCCTCAGGAAACCTGGATTTGGAGGCCCATTTGCGGGTGGCCCCGCTTTGGCGGCGGGAGCCGCTTCAGCGGGTGGCCCCGCAGCTGGGCTCCTGTGCTCGAAGCGTAGGCAGGATTGGCATCTGGATGCCTTGCTCTGGCGCTGGCCAGGGGCATGCCTGTGCAGCTGGGGCACGTGCGGATGGCTCCGCCGATTGTGCGGCTCGAGCCTCTAGTGCCTCCACTGCTTCCCGTAGCCGACGCATTTCCCGGGCATCTGCCGCGTACCTCTCCTGCTGGCGCGCTTGTTCTGACTCAGCGTCGCGCTGTCCAGCATATGGGAAATGTGCTATAACTATGCCCGGCCCACGACATACAGCGCAGGGGGCCTCGTTCGGCGCACCTGGCCGCTGATTGCGGACGTGCTGCTGTGCAACACGATCCCAGCATATATCGTGGAAGAAGTGCCCACACGCCAGTCTCCACACTATGGTGCCCATCTCGTAGGTGTCCATGCAGATTGGGCACTGTGTGAAGTTGTAGTCTGAAATAACTGGAGCAGGCACGTCTGGGCGAGTCCGAGCTTGGCGCTCGAAAGTGGTTTCGCCCTCCCGATATGGCGTCGGTGGCGGTCGTCTATCTGTCCGTTCAGCGGGTGGCCCCGCATCTGCGGGTGTCCCCGCTTGGGTCTCACGCTCGATCCTTCTCTGGATCGCGCGTTGTTGGCGCAGCCTGGCGTTGTCCCGAGCCTGCTGCCTAGATGCCAGTATCGCTTGCTGCGTGTTGTGCACGTCGCGGATGTAGTCTGGCATGCTGCCATAGCGGCTGGCACCGCGAGACCAGCTGGCTGAACTACGGTCTCGGGGTCCGTCGGCGTGGGCATGTAGGCGTAGTGCGGCATAGACTGCGCATCGACCGCTCGTGTAAACTGCAAACGAAACATCTCATTGGCAAGATTCCGAGTGCATTCGTTCGCAGGTGGCCCCGCAATCATAGGAGTGTTATTCATCTGCGCGTAGTACTCCGGGTACATCGGCGCGTCCATGGCCTGTGCCTCTGCTGGTCCATGATTGTCCCATCCATATATTGGGTGTGATGCTATTCCTGGAATAAACACCTGTCGATATGGATTCGTGGGATCAGCTTTTGGAGCATCTTCAGAAGTCCAGCTCCAGAGAGGCCGAAAGTCGCCATGATTCGTAACATCTATGTTGCGGTTCCGCAACAGGCTGGGCACTCTATCAGCTTGTTGCTGCAGAAAGGTAGCCTGTGCTCTTAAGTTGGCTGCCCGACGTTCATAGTCTGACCCTTGCTGTCCGTCAGCGGGTGGCCCCGCGTGTGCGGGTGGCTCCGCAGGCGTTCGCTCGGCGGGTGCCCCCGCAGCCACTCCTCCTTCACTACCCCTCGGAGTGCCAAAGGGAGTGGTCGCCTGGAGTGCTGCTGCGAGCGCCGGATTCCCGCGAATCGCCTGGAGTCTTTGCCGCAAGCTGTTCTCGCTCGTTTCAGACGGCGGAGTCCGAAACGGCGAGCCACCATCTGAACCGCCCATAGGGACAAACCTCGCACCTCCAGCTTGCTGCGGAGGGCGTTGTGGTTGTGGTCCTAGGACGCCTGGTGGCCCAGCAGGAGTGCGCAGGTTCCTCTGCTGTGCGTCTTGGATACCTGTATGCACTGCCCACGGGTCAGCGCGATATAGCTGATCGGTCAGTCCAGAGACGTCGGCTGGTGTCAAATAGCTGTTGAGGGCCTGGACCCATGTCTGCTGGTCCGGCCTCCAAGGAGATGCTACCGTTGCTCCTGGTGTGACCACTTGTTGCCATGAACCGTCCGAGGTGTCTACCGCGGGTGCCCCCGCGCCTGCGGGTGGCCCCGCTTCAGGCATGACCTCGTCCTCCTGGGCATTCATCATGAGGACTGTCTGTGTGTCGTACGGTCGTGGAGCAACATCTTGCTCGGTCATGATCAAATTGAATGGGCGACCGTCCGTCTTAGTCCAGCCCTTTAGGTACATGGCGTGTTCTTCCATTACACCCAGAGTTCTGTCACACATCTTTAAGTGCAGTAGTCATCACGTGCGACATCTGAACCGCGGGTTGGCCCGCCTCCCCGCGACTGTCATAAAAATAAAAATAAAAAAAAAAAAAAAAAAAAAAAAAAAAAAAAAAAAAAAAAAAAAAAAACAAAAAAAAAAAAAAAAAATAACAATAAAAAAAAAAAAAAAAAAAAAAAAAAAAAAAAATAAGATAACAAAAAAAAAAAAAAAAAAAAAAAAAAAAAAAAAAGGAATAATAAATAAAAAAAAAAAAAAAAAAAAAAAAAAAAAATCAAAAAAGAAAAAAAAAAAAAACAAAAACAAAAAAAAAATAAAAAAAAAAAAGAAAAAAAAAAAAAAAAAAAATAAAAATAAAAAAAACAAAAAATAAAAAAAAAAAAAAAAGCACCAGCGGATTGCACCAGGCTTCGCCGACCCGATATTTCGCAATGCTCACAATCTGGAGGATATGATCGGGCGGTATACGTCCGTCGTGGCCTCGTGTCATGACTATGTCATTTGCTGATCTCCATAGGGAGAAGCCACTGGACAGCATCTTGTTGATGCTGCAGAATATGAGCACCTCCGAGTCAGGACGGATGCCCGATAGAATCCTCGGGTCGCCCGGGAGGTAGGGGCAGCCGTGCACAAATTGGCGCCCCCCCTTCCTCTTAGGGTTGTCCTGTGCGAGGCATGAAAGGCCATTAGCAAGAATGTCCTTGACATGCTCCCACTGTGTCCCGTGGATGAAATATACTGGGTCGTCTGGTTCTTTCATCCATGTTGTGATCGGCTTGTACAGCGACTCGGGACAGTGGATGCCTGGACTGCTGTGGCCGTTCGTGGCTCTGATGAAGTACTGTGGCCTGCGTGCCTTTGGTCGAAACCTGGGAGGCAGCAGCATGCTGTCCTCAACGCACTTCATCTGAGCCTGCCCTTCTGCATGCCGTGATGGTCAATCATCTCACAGCAGTTTAGCAGCACCCAATACACGTATGACGTGTGGGGCCTGCCCTTGATCAGCACCTCGTGCATTTCACGATAGCCTTTCCACTGATCATTTTCAGTCCAGTTTGTCAGCAGATCGTCAACGACAACCCAGCCATCGTATGGATCGAAAATGCTGATCTTTTCGAAGTGTCGGCTGAATCCGTCCTTCCAATATGGACTATGGCGTAGGGCTGTAGAGAACCATATTGACACCTTGGTCATTTGCCCTTCGCGCGGCAAAGTCGGATCCATGCCGAACCTCTCCATGACCTTCAGGAGCTCTGCTTTATGCTGCGCAACGCGAGTGGCGGCCTGTCTCGCAACATATTTCCCACGGTTTGTTGTTCACGTTCCCAGTCGTTGCGGCACTCGAAGTTACGACGAACAGGACAATTAATGACATCGTATCGGTCCGTGTCGACTGGAGTGACTCGTGGGTTTATGGTGCGCTTCGGGCCTTTGCCTTCAATGCCTTGCCAGTATTCGATGGCTCCCAGAGGGATGTTCCTAAGAACAGACATTACTGGCTGCCCGCGTGCGGGTGGCCCCGCTAATGCAGCTGGCGGCGCTTTAACGGATGGCCCAGCAGAGCCTGCGGCTGACGAGGCAGCTCCAGCGGATGACTCCGCGCCAGGGTTCGGGTGACCTTGGTCAGCAACTGCATCATCGGTTAGTTTCTGTCGGTCGCCAAATTCTTTGAGGACTCTGAAGCGTTCTTCTCTTGAGAGAGTGCCTTCTGCGGGTGTCCCCGCTGCTGCAGCTGGCGCCGCTTTAGCGGGTGGCCCCGCAGAGCCCTTGTCCTCCTTAGCCTTGGCGGCCGCTTCTGCCCGCACCGACCTCGTCCCAGCTTCGGGCTTCGGCCGTGCTTTCATTCGTGCCGAACCTGGTCGTGGTGCAAGGCGCGGCTGATGCAGAGTTGGAGTCCAGTCACCTCGGAAGGCTGCCTTAGGCTGATTGCGAGCTTCATCCTTGACATCGCCTTGGGTCGCCGGTGGCGTCGGGGTCGATGGTCCAGCAAAAGCCTTCCTCCTCTCCGTCACGGACAGACCGGGGCGATCTACCGGCTCAGGGTCGTCCGTCTTGGCGATCCCTCTGGCCTTCGCCCGCCCCTGTGTGCCTTCGGGGCTCTTGGACGGGTGCCTTTTCGCAGGAGTCGGTGAAGACGAGGAGTCGGCTTCAGGTCTCGGAGGTGGTCTGCTGCCCTTGCCCGGTTGTGGACCAGGAGGGTCTCTAGGAGGGCCTTCTGGCTGGCCATGATCATGGATGACCTGCCTCATCTGGTCGATGTCGGCAGTACCTTTTATGGCCAGCTTGTAC
The DNA here is from genome assembly GCA_963575745.1 of Prorocentrum cordatum. Taxonomy (NCBI): domain Eukaryota; class Dinophyceae; order Prorocentrales; family Prorocentraceae; genus Prorocentrum; species Prorocentrum cordatum. The sequence continues at coordinate 4,686 of CAUYUJ010009184.1, forward strand.
TTGCCATTTTCATGGCGGTGAATTACCCTCGTGCAAAACCACTTCTGCGCCGAAGAGCTGTAGTGCCAGCAGGCGCATCCATCAGGGAATGGATTCTCTGAGCCGTCTTCCGCCGCCCATTCTTCATTCAGTTCGGTGTGGTCAGTGCCGGCGGCGGACCCAGCAGCAGATGCAACAGCTATCCAATCGTCGTCCGCGGACCCAGCGGCTGGCGCCGCGTCTGCGGGTGACCCCGCGTCTTTGCTGGATCCTGCGGGTGACCCCGCCTCTTTACTGGATCCTGCGGGTGACCCCGCCTCTTTATGGAATCGGCGGTTCCATTCCTTGAGGCGATGGTCATTGGGAAGCTGTACCCAAATTTCCCTGACGATGTTGGCCACCTCTTCGGTCATAGGGACACGATCGGCTTCGGTGATGCGCTTTCCTCCTCCAGGGACCTCCTTATTAGGATCATGGACGTTGCCAGCGTCATCTCATGAGACCAATTCCACGGGGTCTCACCGTGATGAGGGCTCCTGGAGGGGCGGTCCATCGGACACCTGCGCATGTGACCTTTGAAGGGCTCGCACTGACATACTTGTTTCCTGTATGTCTTGCGATCGTTGATGATCTCCTGTTTCTTAGCCCTTTTGTCCCAAGCCTCTGGCGTTTTGGTCTTGCCACCCTTGGTGCGTATTATCACGCCAGTTTCGTCCCTTTTGGTGCAGTACTCCTTAGAATACCAGTGGCGGATCACGTCCATCGAATAGCCGGGGTACCAGTTGATGTACCAATCCGGCACATGCTGAGCGGATACTCCAACGGAGTGCTCAGTACTGTATGGATAGCCCGATGCATCATGCGTAGGGCGTCTGGGAGCTGAACGGCTCCTCCTGCGGGCTGGCCCCGCTGACGCACTACCACGTTCCATTGGCCTTTGATCGTCATGCTCTGAGTCTCGGGGAGGCGACGGTCGTCTGTCCCTCTTGGCGTAGCGCATGTCCTCCGAGTCCTCTGAGCTGTCCTGGACCATGAACACGTGTTGATACGGGCTTCGGAAGTACCCGATGTCGTTTAACTGCTCCATCGTGAGGTCGTTAATGTCTATTTGATCACAACCTTGCATAAATACATCCATAGACCAAGCGGGTGGCCCCGCTGTTGCGGCTGGCGTCACTTCGGCGGGTGACCCCGCTAGAGCCTGGAGTGCTGTCAGCATCTGAGGTGCCGACATGTCCGAATCCAGGTATGGACGCAGCCGTGCAGCCCCTGGGCGCGACAGCAGGTCGTTCATGGTTATCTGCTGATGTGCTGGCGCACTCAGGAGTCGGATTGCTTCAGCGACCTGTTCTTGGAGCATGTCCTTATAGTCATCTTCCGCACCTTCGGAGTCAGAGTACGCGGGATGGCCCCGCATTTCGTCATCAGCGTCTCCCGCCTCCGAACCAGCTCGCGAAAGGTCTGGCAGCAACGGCGTGCCAATCACCTGCGGTGCCAGCGCGGCGGTGAGCTCTTCCTCGGTCGCCGGGACGGTCTCAGCTTCGGAGACCTCGTCGCCGGCGGGTGGCCCCGCTGGAAGACCGAACCAAGCATTGAACGCGACCTCGTCGACCACGTCCCAGCCGTGGAACTCGTCGAAGAGGGTCACTGCGTAGTCTTCCAGGGCTACGGTTGCTTCAGCGTAGCGGGCCATCACGTAATACGTGGAGGAGCCCGCAGCGGGAGCCGCTTCTGGATTGACGTAAAACTCGTAGTCAATGTAGTCTATGTCATCCATAAAAGAATTTTGAGCCAAATGCACGGATCCCTTTCCTTTCCCCTTCGGGCATTGATCGCGCAAATGCTCTGTGCTACCGCATGTATGACACTTCATAGTATTACCAGAAGCGTCCCTAGGGTTGCCCCTCCGCCCCTTTCCCTTACCGGAGGTCCGCCTGTGACCCCGACCTTTGCCTCCGATAAGAACTTCTTCAAAGGCTATATCAGTTAAGGACGTGAGGAAAGCAGTGATACCCCTACCATGCATACGGCGTCTGCGACCCCCTTTGCCACGACCCTTTCCATATCGTTTGAAATGTCGGCGTACGGCACGTCTCACTTTTCTGACTGGTTTCTTCATAAAGCGCCTCCAACGGCGTTTTGATTTGCGATAGGCCATAAAAGCGGCTTCCGCTCTTTGTTGTTCAGAAAGGTGAGTGTCATCCGCTGGATAGTCATTACCAGCAGAGACTATGCCATTGTGCTCATCGTCAGATGAGGTGTCTGTGTCAGTGCCAGATTCAAACGGTGCGGGTGGCTGAGACCCTTGAGCGGATGACTCCGCTCGGCCCCAGAGGGTTGTGCCCGAGGGCGGGCTTGCAGTGTAGGCGGCGCCTGGCGAGTAGTTCGACCAGGCGTTCGCCTCAGCTGCCTCTGCCGATGCCTGGCCAGTCTGCCCTAAAAGGGCAGTGGCCTCGTTGGGCATATCGGCTGGGTCAGCCCAAGGATTTGGCTCGCCAGGACCAGCGGGTGACCCCGCAGTCGTGGCGCAGACACCTGCATGTGAGTGGTGCCCTGTGAAGATACCCGCTATGTTGCCAGGAGAGCGCTCGGCGACATGTCCGTAGTTCCTCATCCTGGTCAGCAGCCTGTCATAGTCTGCTTGTGTTCGGGGCATCTGATGATTAAAGGGCTCCAGCAGGTGTTTGGCTCGTGACGCGCCAACGCCTAACGCTCTGAAGAGAATCAGCGTTAGGATCTGAAAGTTGGGGATGACAAATCCAACAGAGTTAGCCTCATCACGGGCCATCTCGAACCGAGCTAACACTGAGTCGATTCGCTCGCCCCTTTCGACGCGAAAGTCGATAAGGGCAGTGCCAGAGTTGAGCTGGCGCTCATCTTCCAGATTTTCAAATTTGGTGCTCAGTAAGTACAGTATATATGTTACTGCATCCGTTGGCTGTCCATTGACAGTTACACCATAATAGATGATCTGGGAGGGGACCTGCATGGCGATACGACGAGCCAGACCTTGAAGGCCTCGTTGTAGTGCTGCAGCTTGTTGTGGTGGTGTCATATTGCCGCTCGTTACGTTTAACCATGCATGTACTTCGCGAACATATTCGCGAAAAGGCGTAGTACCGGCAGGGTCCCATGAGGGGCCAGTAGTACGCGTGTCGTCCATCCCCTGCCGCATGTATCCCACAGCACATCCCATTATTACCCCCAGAATGCCGAAGATAGTTATCTTAATCCAGTGCATGTGCATTTCGGCTTCGGTGATTGGTTTAGGCTGTGGTTTGTCAGGCTCTGGCGTAGTAGCCGTGAGGCGCCTGACTGGCACGGGATGCAGGTGGCCCCGCTGCGGGTAGCCCCGCTGGGTGACCACGTTCTCGATCGAGTTGCCGATTGGCATCTGGTGGAAGTCGGGAGTGAAGTAGCGCAGTGAGGTAGGAGAGAGCGTCTCGAGTTCGCGGGTTGCCCCGCTAGCTCGATCGCGGACTGGCTCCGCTCCTCGCAGAGCCGGCGCAACATGTATTCCACCGTAGTAGTAGTCCACCAAGTTGTGCCGTGGATTACAGGAATCAGAGCGAGAGCCAGCCACACGAGAGTGTAGCCAGCTCCGCTACCAAGTCGAAAACGCACGGGTAAGCTTAGGTATATATTACGCCTTAGGCGTTCCCATATCCCAGGCTTTGGCTCATATCGCATGAGCAAGAGAGCAAGACGAAGCATGGGATCTGGAGTAAAGGATAGGATGGCATCGTCAATGGAAAAGGTATTTTCCGATCTCTGATGCAAGTCGTGCGCCTCGGTGAGGCACAATCACATATTTGGCCGGGCCCGGCTTGAGCCAGGCACGGCAGCGGTACATGCTCGATTTATACCTCGCCTTTAACCTTCTCCGTTTAAAGTCAAGAGGCCCCCAAGAGCCCCCCAAGACGCCTCCAAGAGGTACTCAAGGAGAGCCCGAAGAGGCCCAAATCATTTGTTTCCGTTAGGTTTATGAATGATTTTGGCATTTGCTGCTTTTCGGCCTTCCGAAGACCTCAAGACGGCCGAAGAGGCCCTCAAGATCGCCCCAAAATCGCTCACAAGGCCTCCAAGATGGCCCCATGACGGCCCAAGAAGCCCCCAAGACGGCCCCTAGAGGGCTCAAGGCGGCCCAAGAGGCCTCCAAGACGGCCAAGCTGGCCTCCAAGACGGACCCGAAGAGCCTCAAGAGAGCCCCAAATCGTTTCAGAGAGGCCCCCAAAACGGCTCCCGACGTCGTCAGACGGGCCAGGAACACCATAAGACGGCCAAAGAAGCCCCCGAGAAGCCCCAACATGGCCCCATGAGGCGCCCAAGAGGCCCCAAGAGAGCCCAAGATAGCCCCAACATGGTCTCCAAGACGGTCCCAAGATGGCCCAATCGAGCCCAAGAGTGTATCAAGAGGCTCCGAAGAGGCATCCTCCCCCTTCTCCTTGTTCCTCCTTCTTCTCCTCCTCCCCTTCCTCCCCCCCGCGTTCCGTAGCCATTTTTGGCTCAGGCTCGGCGTGCGTCGAGCTGGTCGCGGCAGGCCGCTCGCGCGGCCTTTCTCCCTCGTGCGATGGGGATGGATGGCCTCTTGGAGAGGTTGGTGGCGCTGCCGATCGCCCAGGCGGCATTTGGCGCGGCCTTGGCAGCACTCGCTGGGCAGGGTGGCCAGAGTGGCACCAAGGCCACCGCCGCAGTGGTGGCGGCTGCAGCGCGCGGGGCCGCCCAGGGCTTGGCGGCAGGCGCATCGGCAGCATGCGCGGACGGCGCTGATGACGGCTACGGCAAGAGGTGCGAGCTGGTGCAGCTCGAGGTGGTCCTCGATGCGGTCAAGGACGCGATGGACCTCACGGACCCCGTCTCGGTCCAGGACGCCAAGAGCATATTGCGCGATCGTGGGGCGCCGAAGCTTGCTTCCCGCGTCGGGAGGCTGAGTAAGCTTCGCAATGCCAAAGGGCATCCTGATGTCGGATTGGCGAGGGAAGTGTGGTCCCACCTCGCCGGCTCAGATGCTGGCAGCACGGGCGACGGGCTCACGGAGCAGGAGAGCCTTGCGGAGACGGGCGCCCACTCCCTCAAGACGGTGGCCGCGAAGAAAAGGGTTCTGCAGATGGAGACGCAAGCGCCCACCTCCGCCGCGGAACATGAGGGCAAGGACGCTGACAAGGAGCAGGAGCAGCAGAAGGCGGTGCAGTCGATGCCGAGGGCCGAGGTGGCTGGCGGCCATGCGGCTGGCGCGGAGCCTGGCCTTGGGGACGCCATGGCCGTGTGCGCCAGGAAGCACGACGCCGTGAACCAGGCGGCTCTGAGCGTGGAGCTGGCCAAGGACGCCTTGGCCCGTGTGGAGGCCGAGCTTGACGATGCCGCTACCGAGCTGAACGAGGAGCTCATGGCCTTGGACGAGGCCGAGCGGCAGGAGGTCCTCTGGAAGCTCGGCCTCCCCGTCGGAAAGCCGCCCGAGTTTTGAGTGCCGCGGAGGCTCGTGTTCCTCCTGCGGCACGTCGGTCGGTGCAGCTGCGGAGGCCCGTGTTCCTCCTGCGGCTGTCGCCCTGGGGTTGCGGAGGCTCGTGTTCCTCCTGCGGCCCCAGGGGCTGCTGAAAATTATTGCTGCTGCGGAGGCCCGTGTTCCTCCTGCGGCTGTCGCCCTGGGGTTGCGGAGGCTCGTGTTCCTCCTGCGGCCCCAGGGGCTGTGCAAAAGAGATGGTGGATTGTGGTTTGTAGGACAGAGGTCCGCTCTCATAGCATTCCCATAGCATTCCTCCCCCCCGCGTTCCCCGAAACCTTTCCGAACCGACTCGGGGAACACATGGTCTGCTAGCTTGGCCAAGCTCTGGCCCAGCTGTCGGACACAGTTGGACACATAGGCGCTTCCACAAAGGCGGGGGGCGGCGGTGATTCGCCGTAGGCGTCTTCGATTTGCCGTCCCCTGTGGCTTGCAACAGGGGTGCACGGCGTGCGGAATGTTTGGTCGGTTTGGGCTTCGCGTGGACTCCAAACGGGGCCTCGGCCCCACCCCCGCCGGCCACACGGAGAGGCTGCGTGAGAACTGCGCCGTCCGTGGGTCCAGGCGCCCCCCAGACGGCAAGATGGCCTCCAAGATGGCCCCACGATGCCCCCAAGACGGGCAAGATGACCCAAGACGGCCTCCAATGCAGTCCCAAAGCGCCTCCAGGACGGACAAGACGGCCGCAAGACGGCCCAAGATGTCCTCCAGACGGCCCAGGGAGGCCCCTTAAGAGGCCAGAATCCTTGATTGTCCGTCGGTGTCCCAATGAGTTGAGCGTTCTCGCCTGTTCGGGCATCCGACATTCCAAGACGAGCCCATAGGCCCCAAAGATCGTCCCAAGACGGCCCAGGAGCCTCCCAAGAGGCCCGCCCAAGACAGCCCAAGAGGCCCCCAAGACAGCCCAGCATCCAACAAATACGAAGAACATCAAGGTATACCCTCCCCGAGCCGACCGCGACCGTCTACCTCGGTCCGACTGTACACCATTCGCCCCTCAACCCCCCTCCCCCCGCCCCCAGCGACTCCGAGAACAAGGTTATCTTAGGTCGGGCATATCCTCCTACAGGCGGGTCTTGGACGAAACATGACCACTAGTCACACAAACATTAAAGCATAGTCCAATATAGTTGAACATTCGACCCCAGACTATTGTACTATTCTTGAATATTCCTCCTGTAGAGGGACGTGCCCGACTTAAAGGTTGTCCCCAAAGCACCCTTCCTGGCTGCACCAAACTGGACCCGTCTCGGGGCACGGCTCTTCCGTACCGACGCGACGACCACATCTCTTGGAAGGCGGCCGGGGGGTCTGAGCTGCCGGATGGGCCCAAGAGTCAGGTCGGGCACGTCCTCCTACAGGTAGCCAAACAATTATGACAACTGCTGAAACAGGAAAGCAGAGACCCGTACCCAGGCTGTTTCTTGAATATTGTTGTATAACAGATGCGGGAAAAAGAAAACGCAGAAGATAAGAACCATACCATTTGTGGACTGTGTCTGCATGTGTGTGGACCATGTGTGGACCATTTGTGGACCACGTGTGGACCTACAGTCGGGGCGTTGACCTAAGGAACCCTAGATAAGGAACGGGGCCCCTTTCTCCCATAAATTGAACTTCGATTTCCCATGGAAAACCTCAGGAACACAGAAGGCAAACTGTAGAACAGTCACGGAACACCGAGCCCCTGCCCAACGAAAAGGGTTCCTTCTTCAGGGCCCCGACTGTATTTGTGGACCACGTGTGGACCATGTGTGGACTGTGTGTGGACCTATGTGTGGGCTGTGTGTGGACCTGTGTGTGGACTGTGTGTGGACCTGTGTGTGGACCACTTGCTGCCTCTTTCTGCACCGCCCTCCCGCCGCAGGCGCACGCCCGACGCAGGCCCCCGCGGGCGCCTCTGCCCTCGCGCCCGCGGGGGCTCCCCCCCTCGAGGCGGGCCCGCGGCCCAGCCCCGTGGACTGTTTTGCGTGTGTGTGTGTGTGTGTGTGTGTGTGGCTGCGCTGCTGCCCGAGGCCCGCACGGAGGGCCCCGGAGAAGGGGTTCCTGCTCCTCCTCCCCCTCCCTCACCTCTCCCCTCCTCCCCCACCTCCTCCTACTCCTCCACCTCCTCCCTCCCACCAACCTCCGCCTCCTCCACCTCCTCCACCTCCTCCTCCTCCTCCTCCCCTCCCTCTCCTCCTCCTCCTCTCTCTCCTCCTCCACCTCCACCTCCTCCTCCTCCTCCTCCTCCACCTCCTCCTCCTCCTCCACCCTCCATCCTCCTCCTCCTCCTCCTCCTCACCTCCTCCTCCTCCTCCTCCTCCTCCTCCCCTCCTCCTCCTCCTCCCCCTCCTCCACCACTCCTCCTCCTCCTCCTCCTCCTCCACCTCCTCCTCCTCCACCTCCACCTCCACCTCCTCCTCCTCCCTCTCCTCGTCCTCCTCCTCCTCGTCATCCTCCAGCTCCTCCTGCTCCTCCTCTCGGCGGGTCCCTGCGACTGCCGCCGACTTCAGGGGAAGGGTCCGGCCCAGACTGGCGCGCTGTCACTCCCCCGAGCTCCGAAGGCAGGCCTCAGAGAGGTGCTGTTCGGCGAGTTCCTGCGACTTCCGCCGATGCTAGGGGAGATTGGCCTTGAGGTTCGCTGAAAAGAACAGCCGATCCTCCGAAACAGGCACCAGAGAACTGATGTTCGGTGAGTTCCTGCGATTTCCGCCGATGGTAGGGAAGATTGGCCTTGGTGCTCGCTGAGAAAGAGCAGCCGATCCTCCGAAACCGCAGCAAACAAAGAAAAACTCCCGGGCCCAGAACCTCAAACCCATTCCCCCAGCTCCTGGCCGTCAGGCCGCGAGGCACCCCGATCAAACACGGGCACCACAGGCGTGCGCTCATCATGACATCGCTCTGTCCACGGTGGCGCGGGGACACGAGGCGCGAGGCAGCGACAGCCAGGCAACGGCAGAGGAGGAGGAGGAGGAGGAGGAGGAGGAGGAGGACGGCCGCGCAAGAGGGCTGAGAACGAGGGGCCACTACCACGACAAAACATGCGCCACGTGCGCACGGCATACCAAAGCACGTGCGCACCACAACAAGCGCACACGCACACACCGTGCGCCGGAGCGGCGTGAACTTCTCGCACCCCGCCCCTCCCAGACAGATGCCTCCGCTCCTGCGGCGGCGGTGGCTGCCTGGGATGCTCCTGGCCGACAGGGGGGGGGTGAGGTGGGGAGGGTCCCCCTCGTTCTGCGTCGTCCCCTTCGTCGTCCTCCTCCTTGTGCCACCCCCTTTGCCCCCCTGCTGCCCCCCGCCATCATCCCCGCCCCGTGCGTGAGTGGGGCATCCCCACTCGGAACATGCAGCAGGGACGGGTGGCAAGGACGCAAGACCCTCGGAGGCCGCAGTTGCGACTCTTGGGGGGCAGCGGGCGACCAGAGAACGCGACGGAGGACGGGCCGCAGAGGCAGGGACACGACGGCACCCTGGATGAAGGCGCGCGCTCTGATCAGGCGCCGTGACTGTAGGGTATACCCATCGCCCCTCCCGCCCCAGGAGAGCCCCAAAGTCGAATCGATCCATCGGATCGGCGATCGAAATGGATCGGATCGGCGAAAACCGGTAGCCGAGTCGGGAAGAGTCGAATCGGCGGAGATCGGCAGGCTGGCACGCCTCCGTTGTGAAATCGGAGCCCAGATCGAAATATCCCAAGCCGAATCGAATAGGCATCGGAAACCATCGGAATCGAGTCGAAAATCGAACCAGAGGAATCGAAAGGAGCCCCACCATTAAGTCGGGCGTGCCCCTCTACAGGCGGATTTTGGACGACAGTCAAAACATAGTCAGAAAATATTCAACACATGCTCAAGAATAATCAACAGAAATCGCCCCCCGGCGATTTTCTGACTATATTTGAATTCTCCTCCTGTAGAGGGACACTTCCGACTTAGCCCCACCTTGGCGGCGCGCACAACGGGGCCGGGGGGGAGGCGGGGAGGCCTCTTAGGAAGAGCCTGCTTCTTACAAAGGCGCCGGCCCTACACCTAGAAAACAGGCCCGCGCCCTCTAAGAAGCAGGGATGCTGCTAAGAAGCCCTCCCCCCTCCCTCTGGGGAGACCGAGAGGTACCGATACCTTGAAGTCGGGCATGTCCCCCTACACGGGAGATTTTGGGCGAAAAATACAGCACCCCCCCAAAAATACTCCAGAATGGCCACGCATAGTAGAAGAATCGTCCCCAGGCTCCACTATTTCTGAGTGCTCCTCCTGCAGAGGGACAGGCCCGACGTAACGATACCGTCCGACTCAAAACCAATCTTTGAGCCTCCAGAGGGGGACATGAATCCCCTATGTTTTTTTTATAGGGGTCCGGAGGGCCCGAGTGGCCCCCGAGGGCCCCTCCCCTCCCCGCCCACCCCTCCCCCCGCCCCACCAAGGCCCGAGAGGGCCCCAGAGGAGGCCCCAGGATGGCCCCAAGAGGGCCTCACAACCCGCCCCCCAGCAGCGCGGTCAATACCCCAAAACGGTCACGAGGTACCAGAACAATCGTCCCCTGACGAGTGTTCTACAGGGCAGTTGTTAAAACATGGGATTTTTAAGCACATAGGATTTTGAATGCATGATTAATGTATGAATCAATGTATGCATGAACTCATCGTTGTTATTACTGCTAAATCCCTTTCATTTTAATACATGATCCGCACGCGGAGTATGTACAAAAACGGCACTGCAGAACAATCATCCCCTGACGATTGTTCTACTATTCTTGAATATTTCTCCCGTAGAGGGACAAGCCCGATGTAACGATACCGCCCGCTGCTGGGGGTAGGGAACCGAACTCTGTACACCGACGCGTTTTCTGGTCCTGCACTGAAGCTCGCACAGGGAAGCGGATCCTAGTGTACGCGGGATCCTGGCGCATACATGTTTCGTTGTCTCCCAGGGGAGCGGATGTGTGGCTTCGAAAAAGCCTGGGCGCACGAGAAGGGCTAGAGGAACAGCCACGGACGGACGTAAGGAACATCGAGCCCCTTCCGAATCCAAACTGTTTCTTCTTTCAGCGTCCTGGCTGTATGCTCCGATGTTCCGAGGGGAAAGCCCCCGTCCCCGCCCGAGGTCGGCCGTGGGCTGCACTTAAAAGAGTGATCCTGGGCAGGAGTGACCTCTGGTGCGCGGCTTCTGGGGGCCGCGGGGGGGCCAAACCTGGGCGCGCAGGCAGCTGCTACCGTTTCGTTTTCAGCCATCTGGGAACCCATCGGTGCCCGCACCGAAGGTCTGGGAACCCGCACCCTTAGATGATCTTAAAAACGCTGGGGACGTTTTTTTTTCCGTTTTGGAGATCGACGTATTTTTTCTGTTTTGGGAGCCGTTTTTTTCTGTTTTGGATTTGCGCCTTGCCGTTTTCGGTTCGTTTTGCGATCCGTTTTTTCATCGTTTTCACCTGCCGTTTTCTGTACGTTTTCGTACCAAAGGTCACTCCTGCGAAAGGTCACTCCTACGCCTGGTCGGGGTCGGTCGGCCGCGCGGCCTCGGGCGGGGCCGGGGGCGGGCCCGGAGCGGCAGCCGCGGCCGAGACGGCGGCAGGCCCGCGGGCGCCCGTCGAGGCCCCCAGCCGCAACTCCTCGTCCTAGTCGTCCTCCTCCTCCTCCTCCCCCTCCTCCTCGTCCTTCTTCTCCTCCTCCTCTTCGTCTCTCGTGCTCCTCGTCCTCGTCCTCGTCCTCGTCCTCGTCCTCGTCCTCCTCCTCCTCCTGCTTCTCTTCGCGGCATCCGCGCCCTGGAAATGCTCGGTCTGCCCCGCAAAAAGCAGGCAACAGCATCCACCCCCAGAACAGATGCTCCGACAAGCGAGGTCGTTTCGCAAACGCGCCCAACATAGGAATCAAACAGGGCCGTTCAATAAACGCAAATTGTCGGGCACGGGTGGTTGTTCCTCCCTCGAGTCAAAGCAGACAGCTTTAGACAAGCACTTTCGATTGTTAGGCCAAGACCCCAAACGAACGGGTCTTGCGCGAGATGGCACGGCGATCTTGCGCGGGCGGCCGGCGCGGCACACCACATTGAAAACGCGGGCGCTTGCGCGCGATCAGACGCGGACAACCCGCGCGCCAATGCGGCCCGAGACGACCCCGTTGTCTGCAACGTTCACTGGGGCTTCGGTCGGGCCCGTCCCCCTGCAGGCCGACTCTCGACGAAAAATTAGCAGTGCTCAAAAAAAGCGCAATACACAGACAAAACATACTAAAAACATCGTCCCCATATTATGTTTTGACTATTTTGGAATATTCCTCCTGCAGAGGGACAGGCCCGACCTGAACTTGGGTGCAGGGTGTAGCCTGCCATGTACATCCGCCAACGACCTTGCATTCTGAATACAGTCGGGCTGCTGAAAGACGGAACGATACACAAGGAAAGCAGCCCCTTTTTGGCCCCACAAGCGCCTGCGTGCACGAGGAAGGCTAAGAGGACAAGCCACAGATAGACCTAAGGAACATCGAGCCGCCTTTCACTTCCCCAAACTGCTCCTTACTTCAGCGACTTGGCTCTATGTTGTTTGACGGCACTCTCTCCCCCAATACATGTTTTCTCCATGGCGTCCTCGGCCCCTGGACCTCTCTCGGGGTGAAGCTGAAGGGGAACTGGGACACGCAAATACTTAGACACAAATATCCAGATCCCCTATAGTTTCCAATATTTTCTGGGTGTCTGTTTTCCCCCCCCACTTCCCGTATGTTCCCACATGTTCTGGGGCATCGACGATTCATTGTGTTTATGTGTTTCTTTTCCTCCTGAACTCTATGTTGCGTCCTCGGGGGGCCTTGGCCTTGTCTGTCCCGTCGCGGACCTGTCCGCGTCGAATCCATGTCGAATACATGTCGGACTTGTCGGATCCGTGCCGAATCCGTGCCGAGTCCGCGTCAAATCCGCGCCCAATCCGCGTCGAGTCCGCATCGAGCCCGCGTCGGGCACGAGAGAAAACACCAATTTTGGGGGACAGGCGAAGTCCCCAGAAAAAGCAACGTAATGAACTCCCTCCCCCAATACATGCTTTCTCCATGGCGTCCTCGGGCCCCCGGACCTCTGCCGGGGTGACGCACGGCAAGCGCCTCGAGACGGGCCCCGTCGCGGCGACGAGGGCCCGCCCTCGGAGGCCCGGGGGGAAACGTCCACGTAGCAACACGGAGACATCGAGCTTCGATCCCCTCCTCCTCCACCTCCTCCTCCTCCTCCTCCTCCTCCTCCTCCTCCTCCTCCTCCTCCTCCCCCTCCTCCTCCTCCTTCTCCTCCTCCCCTATCCTCCACCTCCTCCTCCTCCTCCTCCCCTCCTCCCCTATCCTCCTCCTCCTCCTCCTCCACCTCCTCCTCCTCCTCGTGTTCCTCCTCCTCCTCCTCGTCCTCCTCCTCCTCCTCCAGGGTCCACCAACCACCATTGCCCGCTCAAAGTCCACGCCCCGGACCCCTTGCAGGGTCCTTTCGCCGTCGCTCCGACGTCCATTCCCCGCGCAGGCTTCGACTTCGTGCGTTTCTTTTCCACCGGACGAAGCAAGATGCTCCTCGATGGTCCTCGCCGAGAAAAAAATACACGTCCGAGCGATGCCAAGTCCCGATGCTGGCATGGTTTTCGAGCCGCGCCCCGCCACGATCGGGGGCGAGCAAGCATGGATTAGCAATCCATGGGTCTGGCGCGCGGTCGCCAAAACCGTGGATCGGCGCAGGTGCCCTCCCCAAAATGCGGCTGGTGCCGCCTCGCTCGGTGGCGGAAGTCCGCGATGTCCCATGGAAGCGGGACCCGTCACTCATCCACGCCGCCTTGAACCATGTTTGCGATCGACTGAGGTTCGATCTCCGTCCTGCTACCATTCTCCTTGCCCCTCCTCTAGAAGAAATATCGCCATAAACATAAACGTTTGGCGCTCCGCGCGGATTTCTTGGATCTGCGCTGGACCCTCCTCCCTGGCGCGCGGAGCGAGCCAGGGGCGGCGCTGGAGGCGCCGCCGGGGGGTGCCCAGGCGCGGATTCAAGAAATCCGCGAGTTATGTTTATGTTTTTGTTGTTTTGTTCTTCCATTGCCCCCCCTTTGGCTCGAGCCGTTGGCACGAAACCTGAATTTTCTGAACGAGTGCCCGTGCGCTGATAAAACAACGAGTGCTCTGACTTCTGCTGCGTTGCCTTGAGATTGTCTATTCATCTTGGTTTGGCCCACGAGTGGCCCACGGCTCCTCCGCTGGCCAGCACCGTCGCTGCCGTGCATGCCGCGGTCGCGGCCGCCACGGTCTCGCCGCTGGCCTTTCCGGGCAAGGGCGGCGCGGGAGGGCGCCGGTTGTCCCCCCAAAGCCCCCCCCCCAGGAGGTCCGAGCAAAGCCCTGCGAACCTTGCGACCGCACCTCCTCCTCGTCCTCCTCCTCGTCCTCCTCCTCATCCTCCTCATCCACCTCCTCCTCCTCATCATCCTCCTCTTCCCCCTCCTCCTCATCCCCCTCCTCCTCCTCCACCTCCCCTATCCTCCTCCTCCTCCTCCTCCTCCTCCTCCTCCTCCTCCTCCTCCTGCTGTTCCTCCTCCCCTATCCTCCTCCGCCTCCTCCTCCTCCACCTCCTCCTCCTCCTCCTCCTCCTCCTCCTCCTCCTCCTCCTCCTCCTCCTCCTCCTCCTCCCCCTCCTCGTCCTCCTCCTCCTCCACTTCCCCTATCCTTTTCCTCCTCCTCCTGCTTCTCCTCCTCCTCCTCCCCGACCCTCCTCCACCCCTATCCTCCTGCTCCTGCTCCTGCTCCTGCTCCTCCGCCCTCCTCCTCTTCCTCCCCCTCCTCCTCCTCCTCCCCTCGCCCTGGGGGTCGAAGGCATCGCCGATGCATCGCCGACGTGTCGCCGATGCATCGGCGTTGTCGGCGATGCATGCGCGACGTCGGCATGAAGAAAAAGTGTGGGTTCGTATCGAGCCACATCGCCGATGCGTCGGCGATGCGGCATGATCCTTCAAACCCATCTGCTCTGACCTCATCTGGGATGCCTAGTTCGAGCAGCCGCAGCGGCCCTGGCGAACAGGATCCCTGTCCCTGGATCGGTAGGTGTATGCTGCAAGGCGGGGGTTCCAACCACCCCCCAGGAGATGGATTCTCGGGGACCTCGTCAGACTGTGGATACGGACTTTTGTTCCACGCCTCCTTCCCAGGGTCGAACAAGTATACGTGTGTCGATGTACGTTTACAAATGTGCATGTATGTATGCATGCATGCATGTATGTACAGATGTAGGTAAGTATGTACGTTTGTATGACTAACGACAGACATACATACATAAACCTGACCGGACAAGAACGGGAAGCGTCAATATGTGTCCTGGGCTTATGATATATCCTACGTTCTCAGTATGCGCTGAACAATTCTGTCGTGGCGTGCGTGCGTTTGCGCGTGCGCGTGCGCGGAATACGTGCATGTGCGTTCGTGCGTGGTGGTCTGCGACGCGGCTGCACTGCCGCGCTCCTGCGCTCTGCGTGACCGTATGTTGCCTCCCTGTGTGCGTGTGTGTTTGTGTGTGTGTGCGTAAGTGTGTGTATCTATGCGTATGCGTGTGCGTATGTGTCAGTCTGTGTGTGCGTGTGGTGTGCGTGTGCCTGGTTGCGTGTGCCCATGTGCGTGTGCCTGTAGGTTCGGCTGTATGAACAAATGTTCTGGGTGGTCTGCCGTGCTCCTCCGTGTTTTGCAGTGTTCCTGGGTGTTCTGCCGTGCTCCTGTGTATTATGTCATGGTCATGCTCGGACGTGCTCATATGTGTTATGCCGTGCTCCTGCGTGTTAAAGTTAAGGTTAAAGACGGGGCCTTCAAGGCAAAAGGGGAAATCCCTACGAAACCTAAACGGGGCGGCCCCAGCGGGCCTGGGCAGGCGGAAGGGCCACCCCCTCAGCCGCCCCCCCCCCTCCGAGGCGAGACATATATACAAAAAGAATGCAACTGCACGCCTAACTCACTCACTCACTCACTCACTCGGCCTCGAGAAGCCGCAGCCCCTCGGCCAGATCGCCGCTCAGGATTGCCGCCTGGGCCGCCACGGCCGCGGCCAGCCGCTCCTGCGCACGGCCTCCAGGGGCACCGGCCTCGAGACGCCTGCCCTTGCCCGGGATCGACAGAGAGGCTCGCGACGCTGCACTCCGCGAACACGTCGTCGTCGCCGACCTTGACCGCGACGCCATCATAAACGCCATCGCCCATGTGGCTGCGCTCCACCTTGCGACAATCCGTGACCAGCTGGGCCGCCACCTTGGGGGCATTCGCGTCCTTGAGCTTTTCGGAGTCGATCTTGGTCTCCCCGTTGTTGATCCGAGTGTTCACCAGGGTCGACTCGCCCATGGCCGATGCCACCGCCTTCACCTCGTCGGTGGCCTTGTAACCAGGGGCGCACTGGAAGACCAGCTTCTTCATCTCCCCCTTCTTCTTCTTCTCCACCGGCTTCAACGGTGCCCTCGCCTCCCGACCCTCCTCGAGCTGCTCCTTCACTGCCTCCAGGTCGCCAGCGGTCGCGGCGTCCGCCGCGTCCGCCGCCCCCGCCGACTCAGCGTCGCCAGCGCCGCGACGACGGCCCCTCCCGCGGCGCCTGGCATCGCGCGCCGTGGCAAGCACATCATGGGGCCCTCCGCCGAACTCGGCGCGCTGGGCCCAGCCGCGGAAGGCGCGGCTGGCCACCGACGGCCGCGGCTGCACGCCCGCGCGGCCAGCCTTGACCATCTCCGTCAGGTGGGCCCCTCCCAGCTGCTTCACTGCGCACCGCCACCCCCCCCACCCCCCCCCCCCTCCAACTTCGGAGGCCTGGCACGGGGCGAGCAGCGCGGCACCCGCGCGCAGGGCCGAGGCGACAGCGGCGGCGACCTGCCGCCGCCCGCCACCGCCTTCGGCCGCGCCCGCCGCAGCCGCCTTCACGAGCGGGGCGAGCAGCGCCACCGCTTCCCCCTCGAGGGGCCGGACCGTCGCCATCGCCCGAGCCGCAGCGGGGGGGCACGCTGCCCGCCCAGCGCCCGAAGCCAGCTTGAGCCAAAATGGCTGCGGATGTGCTCCTGTGTGGTCTGCCATGCTCCTGTGTGTTCTGCCGTGCTGCTGCTTGTTCTGCAATGCTCCTGTGTGTGTTGTGTGATCTGCTGCGCTCCTGATAGTTCTGCCATGCTCCTGTGTGTTCTGCCGTGCTCATGCGGCCGTGCTCCTGTGTTATGCCGCGCTCCTGCTTGTTCTGCCGTGCTCCTACATGTGTTATGTGTGGTCTGCCGTGCTCCTGTGGTTTGCCATGCTCCTGCGTGTCCTGCCGCGCTCCTGCTTTTCTGCAATGCCCTGCCGTGCTCCTCCTGCTCCTGTGTTCTGCTAAGCTCCTGAATGTTCTTCCGTCCTCCTATGTATGTTGTGTTCCTGCCGTGCTGCCTCGCGATCCTACGTGTTCTGTCGTGCTACTGCGTGTTCTGCCCTGCTCCTGCGCATCCTGCCGTTGCATCTGACGTGCACCTGCGTTGTCTGCCGCGCTCCTGTGTGTACTGTCGTGCTTCTGTGTGTCAAAGTTAAAATTAAAGACGGGGCCACCAAGGCAAGTGGTGGCCAGAAACGCAGACAGGGCCAGACGGGACCCGCGCTCTCGAAAGAACCCGAGTCCTGAGACACGCCCACCCAAGAGGGGCCACCTAGGGCCGCCTCACGACACGGGCCAGGGAAGGCGGACGGCAAAGCCACTGGCTCTGGCCCCCAACCTGCCCACGCCAATCATGCAAGCACTGCGAGAACAGAAGCTACGCATGATCACAACCGCACTCGACTGCATTGCAAATACACCACGTGCACATTCAAATGCAGCAGACAAAACCCACTGAACAACCACAGCCCCCCACCTCCAATGGGGGGCAGGCGTGCAAGGCGAACCATCACTCAGAAGGCATTCCGAACACACAGGGAAAAGACGTCTCACAAGGAGCACCAACCATGCTGCTCCAACCGCTCCTCGAATCCAAGCCCGGACGCAGCGGCGCCCCGCCTGCAGCACCTCCAACGCTCGCTCCTGCAACCGAGGGCGCCTGCACCATCGCGGCATCCGCTGCGAGCCAAGCGCGGGCGACGGCCGCCCTCGCACGCCGCCGCTCACGAGCCGCGACCTCGCCGCGAGCCCTGGCGCCGCCGCCCCCACGGAAGAGGGCCCGCGGGAAGGCGTCGAGGTGCGCGGCGGCGGCGGCAGCAACATGTCCAGCAGGTCCGGCAGCTGGCTGCTCCCCAACCGAGCAGGCGGTGGCCACGTCGGCCTCGCCGTCGAGGATCACGCCGTCGGAGTCGGAGCACTCGCGAGCAGCGCGCGGCGGCGCCGCTACAGCGCCCGCGGCCTGCACGAAGTCCGCCTCGTAGTCAACCTCCGACACCCCAGGGGAGAGAGGGGAAGGCACGTAGCAATCGCCGATGCGGGCGCCGCGCCCAGCGCGGGCGCGCCCAGCCAGCTCGAACTCCATGTTAAGCTGCTGCTGCGCCTCGTCGCACTCATCGACGTCGATCTGCGCCCGCATCACCTGGGCGCCGCCGCCGCCGGCAACGGGGTCAACCCCGGCCGGGGCGAAGGGCCTCGCAGCCGACCGCAACGCCGTGCGCAGGGCCACAACTCGGCCAAACTGCGGCAGCGCCTCCGCCTCGCAAAACTCAACGTGGCACTCGAACTTGCGCTCTCGCCTCGCCCCCAGCCTGGCGGACCGCTGGAGCCGCCGCAGGGCGAGGCCACGCGCCGACGCAACCCTGACCCCAGGGGCGCCGGCGTGAAGAGCCACATTCCTCCGCACTGCATCCTCCTGCTCGGGGGCCACTCCCCGCAGCAAGGCCGTCAGCGCGGGCACTCGCCTCCAGGCGGTCGGCCAGCTCGGCGTCGCCCACGTAGGGCGCGAAGCACCGCCGAACGGCCTCCAGCTCGCTGCGCAGGGCCGCTGCCTCCGCGAGCGCCGCCTTCACTCCGTTGTCCGCTGCCTCGAGCGCCCGCCTCCGAGCCGCAGAACGCTCCGCGCGCGTCCGCCGCGGCTCGCCGAGGCAAGCGCGTGCAGCACCAGGAACACTGCCCAGCGCCCCCGCCCGCGCCACCATGCCCAAGCGCCCGCCGCCGAGCGCCGAGCCAGGCTTGAGCCACAATGGCTGCGGATGTGCTCCTGTGTGTCCTGCCGCGCTCCTGCTTGTTCTGCCGTGCTCCTATGTGCTTTTTGTGTGGTCTGCCGTGCTCCTGTGTTCTGCCATGCTCCTGCGCGCCCTGTCGCGCATTAAAGTTAAAGTTTAAAACGGCGCCTTCAAGGCAAGAGGGGGGGGGAGGAAAAGAAAGGGGCCGAGTGGCCCCCAGGGGCGCCAGGCGCCACCCGAGACACGCCCTCCCGAGAGGGGCCGCCTAGGGCCGCCACTCCCCGCGGGGCCGCACTGGGCCTCCACCGCGGACGCACCGCCAGGCGAGAACAGATCTACATGCAGAATGCAACTGCCCGCCTCACGCACTCCTTACCAAGCTGAGGCGATGAATGATCTCCAGACTCGCAGAAATCCTGGGGCTCCTCGATCGACTCCTCGAGGCAGGCCTCCCATGCTTCATCCCAGGCCCTCAGTCGGGCTTCCTGGGCAGCCCGCCAAGCTTCGTCGCTGGCCCCCATGCGGGCAAGAACGTCGAAGTCCTGCTCCACGGGGCCGTCATCGAAGCCGTGCTCGCTGCCATCCGAGACGAACTCCTCCTCCTCGAAGTCCGCCTCCCTCGAAGACGAAAACAAACTTCTGTAGCTTGCAGCCCAGCCGCGGGCAGAGGCGGCGTCCGCTCCACTAGAGCACGAACCCGCATCCGAGCCCGAGCTCCCCGCTGCACCCGCGTCGGCCCCAGCCCCAGCCGCGCTCACGGCCGCGGGCTCGGAGGCAGAAGTCGGACTCCAGCCCGCGCTCGACAAACTGCTCGGCCAGCTCGACGGAACCAGGTCCCGAGACGGGAGGCAGCGGCACACGGCCAGCAGTACCTCCAGGGATCCCTTGCACTCCGAGGGCGGCACCTGCGTGTTCGAACAGGCTCCCGTCGCCGTCGCTATCAACGCGGCGCTCTCCTCCGACGACGTCTCCAGCCGCGCGGGCCCGCGGCGGCGGCGCTCCAGCGCTCGCAGCACCGCTTCCCGGCAGGCCCACGGCAGGCCCGTCCGCACCCGAGATGCCGCGAGCAGACGCTGTCGGCGGCGGCGGCGGCCCAGCGCCCGCAGCACCGCCCCCGGCGTCGCTCTCCAAGCTCGCATCATGCACCGAGTCGTGCTCGGGCAGCTCGCTGTGCACAACGCCGTCGGCTACCGCGCCCAGCCCTTCCAGCAGCGCGTCGACGTCGGCCCGCCTGCCCCACCGCCCCGGTGGTCGACGCGGCCAGAACGGGGCCGCCTCCCGACGTAGCCTGGGCCGCACCGGCGGGAGCTCCACGGGCGGCTCGCCGATGCACAACTCCACCTCGCAGACGATGGGGCCCCCAGCAGCAACGGCGCCGGCTCCACCATCCAGGCGGCCTCCGCGCTGCGCAGCCCTCCACTCCGAAAGGGGGGGCGCCTGCCTGCGGGCACTGCCTCGCGCGCAGCGAGACGTTGCGCGCCAGGCGCGTGGCCCCGCTCTCGGGCTCGCCGCGGAGCCGCGCCAAAAGGAAGGGCCTGGCCAGCTCCTCGCGGCGGGCGGCCTCGACGGAGACGCCGTCGGCCCCGCGCGCCGCGCCCCGCAGGTCCAGCGCCCCCCGCAGCCGCGCGCGCTCAGCGCGGGCGCCCACCCGCACGCGGCCGCGGGCCGCTCGGCCGAGGCGCAAGGTCTCCAATGCGCGCCGCGATGAAGGCCGCCACGTTGAGGGGCAGCCCGCCGCCGCCATTTCTCGAGCCCGCCCGCGCGCGCCCGAGGCAGGCTTGAGCCAAAATGGCTACAGATGTGTCCTGTCGTGCACCTGCTTGTTCTGCCGTGCTCTGTCGTGCTCCTCCTGCTCCTGTGCGTAAAATTATAATTAAAGACGGGGCCTTCAAAGCAACAGGGGAAATCCCTACGAAACCAAAACGGGCCGGCCCCAGCGGGCCTGGGCGGGCGGAAGGGCCACCCCCTCAGACGCCCACCCCCCCCTCCGAGGCGCGACAGATCTACAAAAATAATGCAACTGCGCGCCTTACTCACTCACTCACTCGGCCTCGAGAAGCCGCAGCCCCTCGGCCAGATCGCCGCTCAGGATTGCCGCCTGGGCCGCCAAGGCCGCTGCCAGCCGCTCCTGCGCACGACCTCCAGGGGCGTCGGCCTCGAGACGCCTGCCCTTGCCCATGGCGGGATCGACAGAGAGGCTCACAGCGCTGCGCACCGCGCACACGTCGTCGTCGCGCCCCTCCAGCACGCCGCGCTCCGAGTCTACCTCGTCATCCCCACCCTTCCTGTCCTCGCATATGTTGCCTCCGTCGGAGCCGATGTGGCAGGTCACCCCACTCGCGGCCTCGACGCCCTGCGCAACCTCAGGGCGGCCTCCAGTGTCCTGCTGCGCTTCGCACTCTGAGTCCACCTCGCCCCCACTGTCCTTCTTCTCCTCGCTGCTGCCGCCAACGTCGGCGCCGGTGAGGCACGCCCCCCCTCCCCGCCCACGGCCCAGCCGCCCGGCGCTCCCTCGGAAGAGCCTCCAGTGTCCTCCAGCTCGTCGCACTCTGAGCCCACCGAGCCCTCCCTTCCTCTCCTCGCTCTCGGCCTCAGGCTGCCGACGGTGCAGCGGCGGCGCGGCCGCACGGCGCCCGCGCCTGCTGCCCAGTCTCCGCCTGCTGCCGCCATGCCTGCTTCCGCCCAGCCGCTGCCAGCGGTTGAGCTGCAGCAGCTCCGCCCGCCTGATGGCGGCGGCTGGCGCGGCCGCGCAGCGCAGGCCCGTGTTACGCCGCGCTCTGCGCAGGGTTCGCGCGGCCTTCCCTGCGCCGTCGGGCTCTCCAGCCAGGACGCCCTCCAGGATCGGCGCCGCGAGCGCCATCCTGGCCACGAGCTCGCCCGCGAGCGCCGCATTCGGCTCCGTGATGTCGCCCTCGCCCTCCGCGAGGCGCACTGCCTGGGCCGCCGCCGCCGCGCGCCGAGCCTCCTCAGCAGCGACGCGGGCCCGCAAGGCGTCAATGGTGGCCTCGAGCACCGAGATGCGGCTCAGAGCAGCAGACAGCCGCCCGCTTGCCGCCCGCTGCGCAGCCGCCCGCGCCCTCCGCGCAGGCCAGAGGGAACCCCCAGCCTCGCGCCCAGGCCGCTCCACCGCCTCGCAGGCAGCCATGCAGCCGACCGTCGCCACCGCGCCCAGAAGCGCCCCCCACGCGTCGGGCCCGCGCCCGCGCGCGCCCGAGGAGCGGCTCTTGAGCCAAAATGGCTACGGATGCTCCTGTGTGTACTGCCGTGCTCCTGTGTGTTCTGCCGCGCTCCTGTGTGTTCTGAGTGTTGTGCTGTGCATCTGCGTGCTTTGCCGTGTTCCTGTTTGTTTTGCCGCGTTCCTTTGTATCCAGTCTGTTCTGCCATGCCCCTCGTGCTCCTGAGTGTTAAAGTTAAAGTTAAAGACGGGGCCTCCAAGGCAAAAGGGGGGATCCCTACGAAACCTAAGCGGGGCGGCCCCAGCGGGCCTGGGCAGGCGGAAGGGCCGCCCCCTCCGACGCCCACCCCCCCTCCGAGGCGAGACAGATCTACAACAATAATGCAGCAGCACGCCTTACTCACTCACTCACTCACTCGGCCTCGAGAAGCCGCAGCCCCTCGGCCAGATCGCCGCTCAGGATTGCCGCCTGGGCCGCCACGGCCGCGGCCAGCCGCTCCTGCGCACGACCTCCAGGGGCATCGGCCTCGAGGCGCCTGCCCTTGCCCTTGACGGGATCGACAGAGAGGCTCACAACGCTGCACTCCGCGAACACGTCGTCGTCGCCGACCTTGGCCGCGACGCCATCATAAGCGCCATCGTCCATGTGGCTGCAGTCCACCTTGCGGAAGTCCGTGACCAGCTGGGCCGTCACCTTGGGGGCATTCGCGTCCTTGAGCTTCTCGGAATCGATCTTGGTCCCCCCGTTGTTGAGCCGAGTGTTCACCAGGGCCAACTCACCCATGGCCGATACCACCACCTTCACCTCGTCGGCGGCCTTGTCACCAGGGGCGCACTGGAAGACCAGCTTCTTCATCTCCCCCTTCTTCTTCTCCACCGGCTTCGACGGGGCCCTCACCTCCCGACCCTCCTCGAGCTGCTCCTTCACTGCCTCCAGGTCGTCAGTGGTCGCGGCGTCCGCCGCGTCCGCCGCCCCCGCCGGCTCAGCGTCGCCAGCACCGCGACGACCGCCCCTCCCGCGGCGCCTGGCATCGCGCGCCGTGGCAGGCACATCATGGGGCCCTCCGCCGAACTCGGCGCGCTGGGCCCAGCCGCGGAAGGCGCGGCTGGCCACCGACGGCCGCGGCTGCACGCCCGCGCGGCCAGCCTTGACCATCTCCGTCAGTTGGGCCCTCCCAAGCTGCTCGCGCACCGCCACCTCCTCCTCGACTTCGGAGGCCTGGCACGGGGCGAGCAGCGCGGCACCCGCGCGCAGGGCCGAGGCGACAGCGGCGGCGACCTGCTGCCGCCCGCCACCGCCTTCGGCCGCGCCCGCCGCAGCCGCCTTCACGAGCGGGGCGAGCAGCGCCACCGCTTCCCCATCGAGGGGGCGGGCCGTCGCCATCGCCCGAGCCGCAGCGGGGGGGCACGCTGGCCGCCCAGCGCCCGAAGCCAGCTTGAGCCAAAATGGCTACGGAGTGTGTTCCTGAGAATTCTGCCGTGCTCCTGTGTGTTCTGCTGTGCTCCTGTTTGTTCTGCAGTGCTCCTGTGTGTTCTGCAGTGCTCCTGTGTGTTCTTTGGGTTCTGCCGTGCTCCTATGTGTTCTGCCGTGCTCCTGTGTGTTCTGCCGTGTTCTCGCGCGTTCTGCCGTGCTTCTGCGTGTTGGCGCGCCGTGATCTCGGGGTCTAAAAAAAAGTCAATCGCGCGACTCTTCGAGTCTGAGCGTGCTTCCCGTCATCCGCCAGGTTAAATTCTGTGGCACTCCGAACCCCGCCCCTCTCAGACCCCCCCCCAATGGATAATACTTCCCTCCGGGTCTACACAAATGTCCATCGCGCGACTCTTCGAGTCTGAGCGCGCTTGCCGTCATCCGCTGGGGTCGAATAAAGGATGTACCCCGAATCCTTCCCCCCTCAGACTCCCCCCATTGATGCTTTGTCCCCCCTGGTCTAAACAAGCGTCAATCGCTGACTCTTCGAACCTGAGCGCGCTGCCCGTCATCGCCCTCTACCCCGTGCGGCGCGCCAGCCTCAAATAGCAAGGGGTGTTTAGATACGATGCAAGTCCAACCACAACGTCCAACTCGCTTCTGGCACCTTGAAGACGCTTCCCGTCATCCGGCGCCTCCGAGGCCCGTAAAGAATACCATGCTCCGAGGCTATACGCCCTCGCAAAGTGTACAATCTTCGCGCCCCCGACGCCATAAAACTTAGTACATTACGCCGTAGTCGCGTCCCCGACGCCACAAACCGTCGCAAACAACAATGTCTGCGTCCCCGAGGCCAGGAACCACGGTAAAAAATACGCAGAGCTCGCGTTCCCTACAACTTCCGACCCTCGCATGTTGCACAATGCTCGCGCCCCCGAGCCCATAAACCCTCGCACACTACGCCGTGCTCGCGCCCCCAAGGCCACGCACCGTTGTAAATAGCACGATGGAAGGGGCCATGGGACACACAAATAAATACACGCAAATAAACATGTTCCCCCATGTTTCCCCATATGTTCTGGGTTTCTGCCCCCCCCCCCCCACTTCCCATGCTTTCCCATATTTTTCTGGGGATCGACGACCCATGGTGCCTGCGAACTTCTTCCCCTCCCGAGCGATGAGCGCGCCCCAGAGGCCAGGGGCCCCTGTGAATCGCGACGCGGTCGCGCCCCCGAGGCCCGAGTCCCCTGCAACGGGCGCCGAGGAGCCCGAGGAGACCGCCCCGGCCGCGCGAGTCTGCCCACTCTCTGTTCTGTTCTGTTCTGTTCTCAGTGGAGGCAGGTGTCAGCGCCACCCGCCCCTAGCAGCAAACGCAGCTTAGGACGCGATACCTTGATCAGCCTCGGCTGGCAGAATCAAGCCAAATCAAGAGAGGAGCTGACCTGGGGTCCACTTCTCCCCCCACAGGCTATCAACAAAATCACACGCCTCAGGCTCAGCCCCCCCTGAAAGTTGGACCCCTTTGTGCGACGCACGGACCGGGGAAACAAGATCCAGGGGGGTTGGCGATCGGTGGCCCGTGACCGACCAACCTTTGCACTGCCGAGCCCAACTAGGAAAATCACCTGCAGCAAAGCTCGCCCTCTGTCGCCTGAGGGCCTTGGTGGGGGGTGGTCAGGGCATTTATTGGCTAGCGAGGCCACTCCAGCCCACGCATAGCCACCGCAGCAAATGCACGACATCACCCACCCACTCCCAGCCGCCCGACTCCCGTCCCCCACGAAGACCTTTGCTTTGCAAAGGTTGTGCCCCTGGAGGCGGGCCAGCAAGGATAGCTCAGACAACTGCTCAGGGCTGCCAGGGTTCTCGGACCCTGTGTCCGAGAGGATCGGCACTCGAAAATCGACTCGAGGCCACCAGGGAGCCGAAAGCTGACGCAAAGCCCTGATCTGGCATCGAATTTGGCCCTTCTTATCAAGGATGGGGAAATCGCGCTCCGATTTCTCAGCCTCGGAGGGCCCAGGGAACCCAGACGCGTCAGCCCGACCTCTATCGGCCATGATGACAGCCTGAATAGCTCCCCATCGTACGATCTCTTCTTGGACCGAACGACAGGCGTCGATGGCCTGAACCATCATCTCTGGCATGGGGTGCACGCCTGCCCCTAGCCTGGCAAAACGATCCGCATGTTTATTGCCAAGCCTATCCAAATCACTGCACACCCCATTTAGAACGTCTGCCATTGTGGCGTGGCCTTTTGACCTTCCTGGCCTTCAGACCGCCCTCAAACACGTGCCAAACGAAACTCCAGAGGTGGGCCCTGGAATTCTGGGACGAGCAACTCTTGGCCCTATCCCACACGCACCCGAGAGTCCCAGAACAATCAATGCAAATCTCAAAGTCGGAAAAAGGGTCCACAAGCTCAGCCGCCATCCTGTAGGCATAGTCCTCACCATCCCTGGCCTGCTGGCTAGGCGCAACCTCCCTGGGCACGGGTCCGAAGGCAGCACGCAGAAGCTCCCCTTGGGAGCTCACCTGTACGAGGCTCCACCCCGCACGCCTCCTGAACTCACAGGTGGGGTGGACCGCGGACCCGTCAGAGAAAATCAAGCCCTGGAGTTTACCTGAGGCTGGCTTGTTGAACCAACAAACAGAACATGTATCTCTACCTAGGGGCTGCGGGATCAGTTTTTTGGGATAGTGTAGCACACCTGCGGCAAACTTTTCCAAATCCTGATTCATGTCACGAGCATGGCGGGCGGCCTGCATGCACTGCGCCACGGCAAAGCTGGCAGAGGTCCTCATCGGCAAGCCCGTGATCCTTAAGGCGAGCCTGCGCCCAGGTCCCCAGGGAAAAGGTGTTTCTAGCGCAAGCCTGGTGGTGCTTGGTCCAGGTGCCCGAGGTTTTTCCAGACATCAGACTCCTGGCCCCTTCCCAATACACAGGCCTACACCAGACAGTGCTACTCTTGGGTCGTTTCATGAGGGCCCTTTTGTCAGCCCAGTGTCCTGCATCACGCTCCGCAAGCATTCTGACTGCCAACGGTGCAAGCCCCCACAGGTCGATCATTTCTCCGTCACAGAGCCGTATCCTTCTGGCCGAGAGCGGTCTCCAACCCAGCTCAGCCGTAGTCAGTAAGTACACGTGCGCAGGCGAAGTACAGACGTGCCAGGGCCTTCTGGATTTCCAAAGGTCATCTGAAGCCTTCTCAAACACCTTCTGGATGATGTGGAGCCCAGGGGACCCATCCCACACAGCACGGCACCATTGAAATATAAAATTACCATGGTAAATAACATATGGATCCATAGAAGCCCCAGTAGGAAACGAACGCAGTCTGAACGACATAAGAGCTCCAGCTTTATCCTTGCATAGGCTCCTGGAAGCTGACAAACGCAGATTATGAACCTGTCTGGGAGTCAGACTAGCTACAGCCGGGCCCCAGAGCCCACATGATTGAGGACCTGACCTCTGTATGTTCCCAACCAGAGCCCCAGCGTTCTTAAGCCTCAAGATCCTAGTGGCTTTCCGTCCTGCTTTATCCAGTCTTTTCGTGGCCGTCGGGTTGCGCCGAATCCTCTGCGCAACTGCATCACATCCAAGAGACCTGGCATACTGCTGCTGCTTGAAACCGAACTTGGCCCACCTGAGCGCCAAGGCCACGGCTAGCTGCTTTGAGGACGCGATGTGCTTCGTTTTCTTCCCCGAAAGAATCAACTTCAACTGCTCAACACCGTCCTTCATCATGATGGCTGCCTTCCCGAGTTGTTCACAAACAAAATCAGCGGTCCCAGTCTGCCCACTCTCAGGGGCACAAGAACTCGTCCTCCCTCCTCCTCCTCCTCTTCCTCCTCCTCCTCCTCTTCCTTTACCTCCACTCCTCCTCCTCTCGTCTCCCCCCCCCTCCCTCTTCCGCCTCCCTCCTGCTCCCGGAGGAGGAAGAGGCGCCCACCTGTAATAGGGGAACCACAAGTGACACAAACATAAAAACTCTGAGGTCCGCGCGGACCTCCGAGTTTTTATGTTTATGTCACTTCTTGTTCCCCTAACGCTGGCCTCAGGCAGCCCACAGTCTTTCCAAAAGGGCGTCCAGTGCACCGCATGGGGGGGCAAGGCAAAAAATGCAGCACCGAATTCAACCACACCACTTGAGTCTACATGTTTCTTGCCGCTCACGTATGGTCCTCGCATGAGGTTCCGACACTGCTTCAAGACGGCGCCCAAACCTCACGACGTAGCTCTTGCATGATCCATTATCCGTGAGAGGGGGCTGGCGGCAGGGGGCGAAGCCCTTATGGAGATATGTATACCATTCGCACCACTCCGAGGGAGTAGAGCGCAGAGGCCATTAATTGAAGCAATTACTTGAATCCAATCCTCGAAAATTGCAATTTCGCTGGATACATCATCCAAACATCGAGGCCCCGTTTGAACACGGTCCTTCGAAAAGGGCAGTTTCGCCAGAGACATCCTCCAAACATTGAGCCCCGACGTACAAGCACGCACAGAACGCACAAACACACACACCAAACCCACATAAACACACAACACACAACACACACACACACACACAGAACACACACACACGCAACACATAGAAGACACATAGAACACACACGCATACATGCACGCACGCACGCAAGCACGCACGCACAACACACACACACACACCACACACATCACACACAACACACCACACAACACACAACACGCACAGACGCACACACAGACACAGACAAACCCACACACACACACACACAACACACTCACACACAGACACACACACACGACAAACACTACTATCATACAAATCACTCGTAACGTACATACTCCATACATAGCCCACACGTAGCACACACAACCCAAAACATGTGACGTTCATCGGTGTCTCGACGGAGACCTCTAGCTCGATGTCCCTCTGGAAACCGCCCTGGGAACGCTGCTTAGGGTGCAGACGACGGGGGGTACGGGCTTCACATGTGTTTTTACAAATGCTCCCCGACTGGAAATGGATGGCAAATCGGGGCCTTCGGTTCCGTCGTTCCCATCGATCGTTCCCATCGCTCTACATCCTGGAAATAATCTCGAGCCCCCAGGCAAGTATCGAAATGGTGTCGAAAGAGTATCGCCTCCCAGGGCCCAACACGTGAAAACCCTCAAGCTTCGGCCTTTTCTTGGCGCTCCAGAGTCTTTCTGGTGATCAAAGCTAAAAAGTAGGCTGGAACATCATATAGAGGCCTCCTAGATGGGGTCGGAGCAGATGGGGTCGGAGGATCGCGCCGCATCGCCGATACATCGGCGATGCATCGTCGATGCATCGGTGATGCATCGGCGATGCACTGGCGATGCCTCGTCGACGTTGGCGATGCATGGGCGACGCCGACGTGACGCAAACCGGGCTGCACATCGAGCCGCATCGGCGACGCATCGGCCGTGCGGCGCGATCCTCCGACCCCATCTGCTCCGACCCCATCTAGGAGGCGTAGATCATAACCTTTCGGGCTGGGCTGGGCTGGGCCGGTGCGGTGGGCGGTGGAACACGCAGACGTGCTCGCGCCGTAAGACACTCCGGGCGGCAAGCTGCTGGCAGTCCTGGGCCTCTGCGTCGGGGGCCCTCGCCGGGCCCAGCCCTGGGGCCGGCACAACTGAAGGGGCCTGGGGACACGCAAGTAAATACGCACAAATAAAAATGTTCCCCATAGTTTGTTTACACACATACACGGAATCCCCCATAAAAGCACACAATACACATATTTCCCAATTAACACCCAATAAAAATATTCCCCATAAGTACACACAATAAATACACACAATGAATACACACAAATAACAGTTTCCCATATTTTCTGGGTTTCTGTCTTCCCCCCCACGTCCCACATTGTCCCATCTCCCTGGGGATCGACGATTCATTGTGTCTGTGTGATTCTTCCCCTCCTGACAAACGACGATCCAGAGTGCAAAACTGGCCCATGGAAAGGGGTCCAGACTTCCAGGGGCCGCGTCCGGCGGGTCCGTGCTGTGACAACCCCGGCGCTGGTTTCTGACACCGCGCGGATCGCTCCACCTTGAACGATCGGCGGCTCCTCGATCGCCTGACAACTCGTTTCATGCTGGTCCATTCTGGGCCACTGCCGGCGCTCAACCTGGCACGCCCGCGTCGGGGTCGACGAGGGTCGGCACGACGCGCACCTGCCGAGCGGAAAAAAATCAGTACGCGGCAAGTCTTGGAAACCTGGATCAGCCAATACCTCAGCGGACCCTAGGCAGGCCCCTGGCAGTGGTCCTCACGGATGCCCGAATTCCCGGGGGCGGTCTTCAGGGCCCCCGAGAGCGGCCCAGGAGCGCCCCGAGGGACCTCGAGGGTGTTCCAAGAGGTCATTCGAGTCGGGATCCCTGGGTGGCAGGTTCCACGATGGTCTCCATACGCTCCCGAAAAACTTCAACCCCCCTGGCCGCGCCCGGCTCCCAAACCTGGCTCAGCCAAGACCTGGCCTCGCAGGAGACAGCAGGATCCCACGCTCTGGCTGAGCCCCGTTTGCGCCGAACCCCGTCGCCTGCTGGCTTACCGAGGGGGGGCGGGCGCGCGCTTGGGGCGCGCGCGCGAGGCGTTTTGTGCGACAGGATCGCGTCGTGACGACTCGAGCGCTGATTTCTGACGCCTCGTGGTTCGTTCAACCTTACGAGGATGGCTGACTCTCGATAGCGCCAATCGCTCGCTATCGGCGTTCAACTTTGAACGTCCACGCCCCGACGCGTCGACGCGGCGCGAACCTGCTGCATGCACGATGTGCTGAATGCAAAAGAAGGGCCGAACCGCTGCGGTTCAAGTGCCGATGGCGGCGACCATCAACAATTTCTAAGCGCATGACGTTCTGTTCACGCGCAAGTATTAAGCTCACAAGGCGGCGGAACCGCCGTAGTAATGTACCATGCAAGACAAACCTTTCCGGTCAAGACGGTCGGGCCCATTTCTGCCAGAGACGCTTGCGAATGCCGCCCCAAGGAGGGCTCCGAGGCTGCCCCAGGACTCGCCCCGGCGTTCCAAAAATGGTTCCGCCGAGCTTCCCCATGGGAGCTCGGTAGATCCAGTGCGCCTCGGACGGGCCAGCGACCCCGAAAGAGCTTCAAGCAGACCCAAGCTAGCCCCCAAGAGGCCCCAAAGAAGCTCCCAACAGAAATTCCCTGACTCCTTCAAGAAGGGTGATGGAAGGAAGATCGAGGAAAGAAGATGAGTATGATAATATGATAACGAATCTGCAGACCAAAAAAATGGTGTTCAAGACAACCGCCTTTCACAACACGGCGCTGGACTGGACGGGTCATGACAAGCTTGCCGCATAGAGTCGTATGGGGCGCGTGTGGAGGAAACAATATGTCAGTCGCGGGGCGCGAGCGGGTTGGACCGCGTGGGAAATGGTTTCGGAGCGCGCGAGGCGGCCAGAGCGGGCGGTCTGGCGGGGCGCCACGGAGCAGACTACCGAGACCAGATGATGCCAATGCAAGACTTGCGTGAGATTGGGGACCACTGGAGCATGGGAGTGCTCCTGTAGATTCAGGGTGCGTCCTGGGGGCACGCCCAGTTGTACCTCCACGCATTGCAAGAGGTGTGCGCGCGCACAGACAGATCAAACGAGCAGCTACTGGATTGTCTGGCCTTCACCCTCCCCCGACAAAAGAAAACCAGCCCATGCGTTTTTGTTTATTTTCTCGCTGGCATCTCCTCCGAAAGGCTCACTGCCTCGCGGGCTTCCGTCCATCATGAACAGTGGTACAACAGTCCTAGGAGGACGAGTCCGAGTGTGCACTCGCGGCATCGGACTCAATCCCACAGTCAGAAGTATGCGAAGACGGCGGTGTCATGGGCATCGAGCCCACAACCTGAAGCGTTGCCACGATGGGCAAC
>CAUYUJ010009185.1:0-15000 GCA_963575745.1 Prorocentrum cordatum
CCTCCTCCTCCTCCTCCTCCCCCTCCTCCTCCTCCTCCTCCCCCTCCTCCTCCTCCTCCTCCCCCTCCTCCTCCTCCCCGCCGCCATACTGTTGCTGCTGCTGCTGCTGCTGGTGCTGCTGCTTGTGCTGCGGCTGCAGTTGAGCTCATCATCCCCGTGGACGCTCGCCCTCCCTGCCGTGGAGCATCGCCTCGTGCTCTCGCCCTCCTCGGCCTCTCCTCGCCTCTCCTCGGCTTGTCTTCTGCTCCTCTCCAGCCGGCCCGTCTCCCTGCCATCGGGAGGATCGAGCTGGATACGGACAGGATGGGCACTCCAGATTTCGTAATAAAGGGAGGGGGGTCTCATTTCGGGGGGGGGTCTCTTCCAGGCTATCTTGGAGGGCCTGGGGGGGTCTGGGGACGATGTTTTGGAGGGTTCTCCCACGGGGAGGGGTCTGAAATGGCTTGTCTTGGAGGGTCCAGACCCCCTCCCTTTTATTACGAAATCTGGAGTACGATACCCGACATCAGTTCCTGTCCACTTTAAACAGGACTCGCTGTCCGCGCCGCCGCGAACGTTGCTCACTGAAGACAAAAAGCCGCCTGCCCGACAGCGGTCGCTGCCAGTTTGGGACAACGTTTGATGTTGGGCATGTGTTCCATGTTTTCCGTACCCAGTTCGGGCATCCAAATGCCACGTTCTTTGCGTGTTTCTTCTCTCTCTCTCTCTTTCTCTCTCCCTCGCCCCCCCTTCTCTCCCCCCCTGCTTTCTTCTCCCCCCCTCCCCTCGCTCCCCCAGATGCCCCCGCTCTGTCCCTCTGCGCTTGTCGTCCCTCTCCAACCCCCCTTACGCCTCCTCCGCCGCCTCCCCCCTCATCCCTCCACCGCCTCCCGCCTCCCCCCTCCCCCCAATCCGCCCTGCCCTCCCGCCCCCCCCCCATCCCTCTCCGCGGCGGCGCTGGGCCGACTAGGTCACGCACCCGTGGAGGGCTGCGGCCCCAACGCCGCCCTCCGAAGTTGGCCCTCCCCGCACGCGCGCGGAGCGACATCTGCACCTGGCGTCCCTCTTCGCTCGTCCCTCCTCTTCGCTCGTCCCTCTCCCCCCCACGCCAGACCCAAGGGCTCGCTCGGGGAGCTCGCAGGGTTTCGACGGAGGGCGTTTGTGATCTTCTAGCGTCGGCCGATCTCGGGGCCGCCCGGGTCCTCGCCGCCGCTTTCTGGTGTGTTCCTTGCTCTTCGGCTCCTAGTTCGTTCGGGACCCAGAGCACTGCCCAGACATCCGACGTCCCGATTTTTTCGAGACACGGGCCCCCAACCTCCCGACCACTTCCCCGGGACCGGTTTTCCATCCCGAGTCGATTTTTGACGGTCCCGAGGCCCCGCGAAGGCCTCCAGAGGCCGAAAACGATGAAAAACCTTTGTCTCGATTTTTTCGAAACGCCCGATGTCTGGGTGCAGCGGTCGATCGTGCATCTCCCCCCCCGAAAGCTTGGAGGCACGGGTCGCCGAAGCAGGGCTGGGTTCGCTGACGGCCACGCTCAGGCGCCCGCGCCTGCGGAGCAGGGGGTGGCGCAGCAGAGGAGCAGTGGGGACGACGGCTCGTGGAGGGAGGAGAGGGGGAGGAGGATAGGCAAGGGCTCCCTCGAGGGCACGAAGTTATTCGCGCTTCGCGGTCCTCGTTCCTTCTCCCCCTCCTCCTCGTCCTCCTATTCTCCCTTTGGGGGGGCGGCGCGAGAGCGCGAAGTTATTCGCGCTTCGCGCAGCGCGAAGCGCGAAGTTGGGAGCCCTAGGATAGGCTCGGTGGAGTGTTCGGACATTTGCGTCGGCTCCTCGAGGTTTTCCTGCATCGGGATGCGTTTCAGCAGCTGCGCCTCGCCGAGAGGCGTCCGGAGGTGTCTGGATCTTTCCAACGGGCCGCTGGAGATCCGAGTTCCAACCCGAAAACCAGCGGGCAACTTCAGAGCGGGGATAGACTCAGGGCGAAATGCATCGACCTCCAATCGCCAAATCACCGCCGACAGGGAATCGATAGCCCACCCCGCCCAGGATAGTGCGTATTCGTGATCGGGGTACTCATCTCCGACCTATCGGCGACATACACCTTAGGCGATGCTCAAGAAAACCTAAGTTTTCGGCCAGAGTCTCGATTATTCTTAACTTTCCAATGTAAATCCCAAGATTTTGATAGAAGTTCTGGGTTTTATTCAAGTTCTGAGACGATGAATTTCTTAACCCATGATTTCTTAAGCATTTCGCCAGGTGTATCGCCGATGTGTGCTCGATGTTTCCACCAACGTTGCCACTACACGACGGTGACGGCTGTTTGCCAGCTTGCAGCTTCCGGAGGCCCGCTTCTGGAGCCCCAGGGCCGCCAGACGTCGATCCGGGGCGAACACCTGGCCAGGATGGGCTCCTCCTCCTCCTCTTCCTCCTCCTCCTCCTCCTCCTCCTCCTCCTCCTCCTCCTCCTGCTCCTGCTCCTCCTCCTCCTCCTCCTCCTCCTCCTCCTCCTCCTCCTCCTCCCCGGGATGGAATCCGGGGGCCGATGCTGAGCGGATGTCCGCCGCCGGCCTCACGGCGCGAGGGGGACTGGAGGCGGGGTGGGGGCGGGCGGGAAGGAGGAGACAGAGCAGGAGGAGGCTGGCGCTGCGGGCGTGGCGCCTCCATTCGGGAGCGGAAAAGAGGGGGGTGATGACTAGGGGGGGGTGGATACCATGGCGGGGGCCATGATATCTCCCCAGATTTCATGGCGCCCCTTCTTATTTCATTACGTCCCTGGCCCCCCCGCTGGGCCGCGCACATGCCGCCGGTCATGATTTGCACCCCCCCCCCCTTTTGGACACCCCCCTCTTTGCCGCTCCCGATCCATGGCATGGCCAAGAAGAGCAGGCTGGCGTGGAGGCTCGGGAGGATGGTCCTGCCCCGTGTGTCCTCGAGGGCGGTACCGGCGCCGAGATCTGACGGGGCTTGACGGCCAATAGTATTGGGAGGCTCGGCTCTTTCGATGTGAGGTTTCCGTGATTTGGCCGAGCCGTTACAAAACACACACACACACACACCTTAATGCCACTGTCTCCACCAGCCGCCGACGCAAAACTGATTTGGTTTCAAGAGCGGATGGCGTGGCTGAGTTTCGAATGCGTGCCTATTGCATATTTGATTAGTCTGCTGAAGTGTAGCACCTCGCAATGATACCTCGCTCGTGGCATGCCCATGCCAGGGGCCGAAAGCAGAACAAGATGTTCAAACAATCCTCAATCGAGTGCACGTCCATAGAAACTACGGCAGATACGGGGACCCCAGGAAGTTCAAGCACGGGGTCCTCTCGCTCACACGTTTGGAGCACCCGCTCTGAACTCCGAGTACATGTTGCATTTGAACCTGGAGCGAGCTGGACATTCGGAACATAGCGCTCAGACGCACAGAGCTACACATGTGGAAGGACCGAATGTGGATGCTGCTTTTGCAGTTCGAACCGTTGCAGAAGTTCGTAGCATGTAATCTGCAACGTCGAGGTTATTCATGCGCTATACACGTATATGATCCCAACACCCAACACCACGGCTTCGCATCCGTTCATCATGTAGGATCCCTTTCTGATCTTGACACAGAGAGAGAGAGAGACAGAGAGAGAGAGAACACAAGACATAGAAAGAGAGGGAGAGAGAGAGAGAGAGAGAGACGGACTTCGAAACGGTGCCGCGTCCCATACCATGGCCGAGAATGATGGGAGAATCACCCCGCCCAAGGAGCCCCGGGGCTCTGTGTCATGGCCCTTGGGTCACTTCCCAAGTCAACAACACCCGCCGACACTGCTGGATTTGGGTGTCCCGAGTGATGTTCAGTTCTGCGACCAGTCGGCGGCGAGCCCGGGGGGGGAAGTGTGCAGGAGGAGGCCTTCTAAGAAGGCTCGACAGTCCCCTGGCCTTCGGAGAAGTTGTCCAAGCCTTCCCCGAAAACACAGAAAACTGGTCAGAGGGCCTGAGAGCTTCTGAGAAGCCCCGCCGCCTTCTGAGAAGGCCTTCTCCTTCTCTGCCCCCCCCCCCCGCGCGCCGCCGAACCATGGGAGTGGGAGGAGGAGGAGGAGGAGGTGGGGGAGGAGGAGGAGGAGGAGGAGGAGGAGGAGGGGAAGCTCTCCCCTCCTCCCTCCCTCCGCCCTCTCCCCCGGGAGCGCGCGCGGAGGCGGGGGCGGAGGAGGAGGAGGCGGAGGAGGACCATTGTAAGCCCAGGAGTCATCAACGATGTCGGCATGAACCCTCCCTCCAAGCTCCCTCTTCGTGGGCCCCTACCAGGGTTCATCTCCACTGGGGGGAACTGCCTCGCTGGAAGACAACCGTTTGAGGACCCTGGAGCATGCCAAAACATGACTCGCCGGACTCCAATGCCACGGATGAACCTGACTGTTGCGTTTTGACGACCCTAAACCGTGCCAGAACGCCATTCTTGGGACTCCACACCGCGAATCAACGTAATTGTCGCACCCTCATAATCCTGAATATGTTCAAACGCCATTTCTGGTACGTTGACCATGGGAACCCGTGAAACTCTTTCAACCTTGAAGAAGGAATGAGCGCAGCGCTAAGGCGAGAACCACAGTTTGAAAAGGATCCGCCCTCAGTTCGTGAAACTATTGCGAATATTGACAAATTTGCGCGTCCCTAAGGCGAGAGCCACATTTTGAAAACCACCTGCCCTCCTGACAATGTTTAGGCTTTACGGTCATAAATGGTGAGGAAGTCTCAGGCGAAACGCCCAGCCCGCCCTACAAACACGCCTGGTGGTGCGACAAGGGGAATTTATGAATCGCTTCGCTCATTCCGCCAGCCCTTATTGTCGCACCTCTGTCGATTTTGGGGTGTATTCCTGAGGGGGTCGCAGTGACTGGATTTGGTTTCGGGTGTTCGTCGCAGATTCTGGCGGGGTTGTCCTGGGGCAATCGTGGGTGATCACGGGTCTGGTCGGTGATTTGCTTGTATCGGTGAGGGGTTGATGATTCCGGATGGTCGTTGTGGGGCCATGTCGCAGATCGGAGGTATTCGTCGCAAGTTTAAGCTTTTCCGTTTTGGAGGGTGGCGGCTCGTGAATGCGACCGCAGGAAGCGGAGAAGGTAGAGGAGGATGAGGAGGAGAGTGAGGAGGAGGAGGAGGAGGAGGAGGAGGAGGAGGAGGAGGAGGAAGGAGGAGGAGGAGGAGGAGGAGGAGAGAGGAGGAGGATGAAGAGGAGGAGGAGGAGGAGGAGGAGGAGGAGGAAGAGGAGGCTGAGGAGCAGGAGGAGAGGAAGCCTCTTGGGCCGTCTTGGCGGTCTATTGGGCCGTCTTGAGGCCATATTGGGCGGCCTGGGGCGATGGTTGGGGTTCTTCGGCCCCTCTTGGGGCGTTTCGGGGCGTTCTTGGGCCCATGTGGCCGCCTCTTGGGCCATTTCGGGAGCCGATTTGGGCCATCGTGGGGCTGTTTTGGAGCGGTCCTGGAGGCTTCTTGGGTTTCCTTGGAGCATGGGAAAGCCGAAAAGGCGAGAAGGCTCAAAACTTCCAACAACCTTGTGATTCAATGATTTCCGCTTCTTGGACGCCTCTTGGAAGCCTCGAGGGGCGTGTTGGAGGCATCGAGGGCCATCGTGAGACTATTTTGGGCCGCTATGGGACGCTCTTGGCGTCTGGCCGTAGGGCATGCTACTTATTTGTGGACTCATTGGGCCACTCCTGGCCAGTTCCAGAGGCTCCCAGGCCCGCGCTCAAGAGATCCGGCATCTCTGACGGGGACTTGCCAGGAGTTGCCCGGGGTAGTTTCCGCCCCGTGACCCCCAGGGTCCGCCACGCGCGCGCGAATTAGAATGTTGTCATATGTTACCTCCTTATTTTGATTTCCGCGCGCTCCTTGCCCGCCCCTCGTCCGTTCACATGCTTCAAGGGCCACGATGCGCTTTGACCCCTCCTTCCTGGCGCTCCTGTTCGGTGCGCCCGACAGTTCCGAGTCCGAGTTCCTGCAGGACGGGTCCATGGCAGGGTCCACTTCGATCCATTTCGATACGATCTCGATCCTCCTCCTCCTCCTCCTCCTCCTCATCCTCCTCCTCCTCCCTCCTCCTCCTCCTTCCTCCTCCTCCCCTCCTCCTCCTACTCCTCCTCCTCCTCCTCCTCCCCTCCTCCTCCTCCTCCTCCTCCTCCTCCCCTCATCCTCCTTGTCCTCCTCCCTCCTCCTCGTTCTCACCCCTCCTCTCCTCCTCCCTACTCCTCCTCCTCCCTCCTCGTTCTCCCCCCCTCCTCTCCTCCTCCCTACTCCTCCTCCTCCTCCTCCTCCTCCTCCTCCCACCTTCTCCGCCCCCCGCACCGAAAAGGGAGCGGGCGGGTCCTGCAGGGAGAGGGGCGTCTGGCAGGATCCATTTCGACCCGATTCGAGGTTCCAGGTGTTCGAGGCTCTCCAGGAGAGCCTCTTGAGGCTCTCGTGGGGCTTCTTGGCGACGTCATGGGCCGTCTGGGGGCCATCTTGGGCGTCTTGGGACGATCTTGCGGGTCGGCAAGCTAGGAAGCTCAATTCAAGTTCCCCAGATGGGGCCCTCTTAGGGCTGTCTTGGGGCCCTCTTGGGCCGTGTTGGGCCCATGTTGGGAGTTTGTTGGGCCGTCTTGGGGCGATCTTGAAGGTCTCTTGGGCAGTATTGGTCGCGCTGGACCTCAAAACGTCGCAAATGGGCAAAATGTACGCTTTCTGAAGTGAACGGGACACTTTTGGCTTGTTGTGGTTCTCGAGAGAGCTCGGAGAGCCTCTTGAGGCTCTCCTGGGTCTTCTTGGCGGCGTCTTGGGCCGTTTGGCGGCCATCTTGGGCGTCTTGGGACGATCGTGCGGGTCGACAAGCTGGAAAGTTCAATTCGAGCTCCCCCGATGGGGCCCGTCGTAGGGCTGTCTAGGGCTGTCCAGGGGGTCTCGTGGGCCGTTTTGGGGCCCTCTTGAGCCGTGTTGGGCCCATTTTGGGAGTGTTGGGCCGTCTCAGGGGCGATCTTGAAGGTCTCCTGGGCAGTGTTGGACGCGTTGGGGCCGTTTTGGGCCCATGTTGGGAGTTTGTTGGGCCGTCGTGGGGCGATCTTGAAGGTCTCTTGGGCAGCGTTGGACGCGCTGGACCTCGAAACGTCGTATATGGACAACATGTACGTTTTCTGACTGGCAATGTGATACTTGTTGCTTGCTGAGGCTCTCTAGGAGAGCCTCTTGAGGCTCTCTTGGGGCCGTTTGGCGGTGTCTTGGGCCGGCTGGAGGCCATCTCTGGTGTCTTGGTACGATCTTGCGGGTCGTTGAGCTAGAAAGTTCAATTCGTGTTCCTCCGATGACTCCGATGAGGCTTCTCTTAGGGCTGTCTTGGGCTGTCCACAGGGCCTCGTGGGCCGCCTCGGGGCCCTTTTGGGCCGTGTTGGGCCCATGTTGGGAGTCTGTTGGGCCGTCCTGGGGCGATCTTGAAGGTCTGTTGGGCAGTGTTGGACGCGCTGGACCTCGAAACGGCGTATACGCGCAACAAATGCGTTTTCTGGAGGGAATGGGACACGTTTTGCTTGTTGTGGCTCCTTAGGAGACCCTCTTGAGGTTCTTTTGGGGCTTTTTGGCGGCGTCTTGGGCTGTCTGGAGGCCATCTTGGGCGTCTTGGGACGATCGTGCGGGTCGGCAAGATGGACAGTTCAATTCGAGCTCCCCCGATGGGGCCCCTCGTAGGGCTGTCTAGGGCTGTCCTGGGGGCCTCCTGGGCCGTGTTGGGGCCCTCTTGGGCCGTGTTGGGCCCATCTTGGGAGTGTTGGGCCGTCTTGGGGCGATCTTGAAGGTCTCCTGGGCAGTGTTGGACGCGCTGGGGCCGTGTTGGGCCCATGTTGGGAGTCTGTTGGACCTTCTTGGGGTGATATTCAATGTCTCTTGGGCAGTGTTGGACGCGCTGGACTTGGAAACGCCGTATATGGGCAGAATGTACGTTCTCTGATTTGCTGGTTTAGGAGAGCCTCTTGGGGCTCTGGTGGGGCGTTTTGGTGGCGTCTTGGGCCGTCTGGAGGCCATATTGGGGGTCCTTGGACGATCCTGCGGGGCGGCAAGCTAGAAAGGTCACGTTGTGGTCCTCCGATGGTGTTCCTCTTAGGGCTGTCTTGGGCTGTCCATATGGCCTCGTGGGCCGTGTTGGGGCCCTCTTGAGCCGTGTTGGGCCCATGTTGGGAGTTTGTTGGGCCGTCTTGGGGCGATCTTGAAGGTCTCCTGGGCAATGTTGGACGCGCTGGGGCCGTTTTGTGCCCATGTTGGGAGTCTGTTGGGCCGTCTTGGGGCGATCTTGAAGGTCTCCTGGGCAGTGTTGGACGCGCTGGACCTGGAAACGTCGTATATGGGCAACATGTACGTTCTCTGGCGGGAAAGGGACACTTGTTGCTTCTTGAGGCTCTCTAGGAGAGCCTCTTGCGGCTCTCTTGGGGCTTCTTGGCGACGTCTTGGGCCGTCGGGAGGCCATCTCTGGCGTCTTGGGAAGACCTTGCGGGTCGGCGAGCTAGAAAAATCAAGTCGTGTTCCTCCGACGGGGCTCCTCTTAGGGCTGCCTTGGGCTGTCCAGGGGGCCTCGTGGGCCGTCTTGGGGCCCTCTTGAGCCGTAGTTTTCGGCTCGCGAGGAGCTGCCTCCCCCCTTGCCCGCCTGCGGGGCAGGCGAGGGGGATAGGCTCCTGGCGCGCGCCGAGACCAGCGCTCGCGACGGCGGCTCCGCGGGAGACTGCCGCCCATCATCGAGCGCGACTGCAACGCAAGGAGGACAGGCTCCTCCTCCACGCCTGGTCGGGGCGCACGACCCCTGCGCTGGTAGCCAGGCTGCGCGGCGCGGCCCAGAGGCTGGACGCCCATCACGGCTCCTCAGCAGGGGCGATGGCGCCCGCACCGCCGCTGGCGAGAGTGCTGCGCGGGCCCCGCGAGCCTGTCTGGGGCTGCCTGTGCGGGAAGAGCAACAACTGGGCTTGCCGCATCGTGTGTTCCTGCGGGCGGCAGGCTCTTCAGAATACCGTCGACGCTGCCAAGAGGGCTGACCAGGAGGCGCGGAACAAGAAACCCTCGCAGAGGGCAGGCGGCACAGGGCTCGTGCAGAAGCCTGCCCCGTGGTCCAAGGAGAGCGGCCTCACGGAGAAGCAGATCCGCGAGCTGGTGCTGCAGTGCATCTCCCAGCAGGCGGGCAGTCCCAAGGGGCCTCCATCGATACGACACCAGCGGCCTCAGGAGCGGGCACTGGCAGCAAGGAGCAGGCGCAGCAGGGGCAGGGCAACATCCAGCAGCGCACGGAGCTCCAGGCGAAGATCAACTTCCACGAGAAGAGCCTCAAGGAGTGCAAGATCGTGGAGGCAGAGGGCGGCCCGATCCACCTCCTGCACCAGCGGGCTCTCGACGACCTTCGGCAGCAGGCGCGCGAGTTGCGCCCCCCAGGTGCTGCATACAAGGCCTCGTCCCAGAAGCTCGCGCGGTGCAGGCAGCAGCTGGACCGCTTCACGAGCGACCTGCAGGGCCTCGAGGGAGCAGCTGGCGGCTACCCAGCGCAAGATCCAGGACAAGCAGGAGGCCATCGCGGCAAAGCGTGCCGAGGTGGAGGTCCTGCGCAAGGAGAACGCGAAGCACGAGCAGACCATGCAGGCTGCACGGGGTGAAAAGCCCCACCCAGTCATCAAGGAGGAGGACCTGGTTGGCTTCGACCTCGCCGAGCAGCTCGACGGCGACGGCGCGAAGGAGGCCCTCGCGCAATTCAAGGCGAGCCCCCACTTCGACCAGATCCAGGCGGCCCTCCGCAAGCAGGCGGCAGAGAAGCTGGCTACGGCCATGGCTGAGGAACCTGGTGTTCATGCTCCTCATGCTGAGGGCGGTGGCGCAGGCGCAGCCGACGGACCGCCAGCTCGGGACGACGATGACATGGACGAAGACGCCGACGGCGCCGCTCAACCTCGAGGAGGTGATAAGCGCGGCGCCACCTGGGTGGAGCTGGCCAAGGATGACGTCGGCGCCCTCTGGCAGCAGCTCCTCAGCAGCGGGCAGCAGCCTTCGGACTGGACCAAGGAGCAGCTGGCCGACGCCTTCACGCAGGTCCAGAACAGCTCCCTGGGCACAGGCACCCTGCAGGCTCCCTGGGCACAGGCACGCTGCCTGGGCAACCCGCCCTTGGTCAGCGGGCTACTGGCCGCCAGCGCGGGCGCCAAGGAGCTACAGGTACCAGCAGCGGCCGCCATCACGCACACCTTCGAGACCTTCAACGCCAACCAGGGAAAGCTAACCCTCCAGAAGCGGCTGAGAAGGTCAACAGCAATGGTCATCTTGGCCCATGAGATCGGCTACGGCATCGACGATTGCGAGAGCCTCTCCCCTTGGGCAACGGCACGCGGCTGGCAAAGCCTCATCGTGCCAGGGCTGCCCTCACGAGGACATCTCCCCTCTGCAGATCTGGCAGTTTTCGCCAGGGAGGGGATCGGGCTGCGCGGGCCCACGTACCCTGACGAGGCCCCGCCCAGACGTGCAGGCAGCGTCAACGAGACCATCTCGCACGGCACCGAGCTCGTCCGCGGCAGGGCCCAGCACGTCGTCGTGGAGTTGCCGAACTGGCCGCCGCTCAACGTCGTCAACGTCTACCTCCACACAGGGGAGGGCATGAGCAACCGCAACGCCAGCCTCCTCATGACGGTGGGGCTCGCGCTCGCGGGCCAGGCTCACCCTGGCATCATCGGCGGCGACTGGAACATGGACGTGCAGGTTGTCAAGGACTCCAGCTTCCCCGTGCACGCGCAGCTGGAGATGGTCACCCCGAGGCACGCGACCTGCAGGACAGCGGCGTCGGTCTCAACCATCGACTACTTCGGGCTGACCACGGGCTCCATGCGCATGCTAGCTGCATGCAAGGCCGACTTGACCTGGGCGGTAAAGCCGCATCGACCAGTTCAGCTACAACTGACAGCGGAGGGCACCAAGCTCAGGTACCTCACTTACGTCGGCGGCGCGAAGATACCAGCGCAGACCGTGCACGGCCCATTCCTCGAGGAGAGCAGCTGGTCCCTGGAGCGCAGCTTCGCTGAGCAGGCGCTGAAAATGGCCAAGGAGGCGCCCGCTGCAGTCGCCTGGCGTTTCCTCTCGAAGGCTTGGGGCAGATGGGCGACAAGGGCGGCCTCGAGGCTCGGGCATCTCACAGGTACGGAGGTGCGGGCCAGCGCCTACGCTCGTCCGCTCC
The DNA here is from genome assembly GCA_963575745.1 of Prorocentrum cordatum. Classification (NCBI taxonomy): domain Eukaryota; class Dinophyceae; order Prorocentrales; family Prorocentraceae; genus Prorocentrum; species Prorocentrum cordatum. Next base: position 11,174 of record CAUYUJ010009185.1, read on the forward strand.
AAGCCAAGTGGGTCGAGCGCGAGCACCAGATCCTCACGGATGATGAGGTGCAGGCGATCGCGGATGGCTGGAAGTGGCTGCAGGACTGCCTGGCGGGCCTCTCCACTGCAAAGGCGAATGCCAGGACACCTGAAGGCCGACAGGTCCTCGACAACGAGGTGCAGGGCTTCCTCACTGTTGACTACTGTGGCCAGAACCTCAGCGCGCGGCTCGACGCATGCGTTCGGCAAGCTCGGCAGCGAGCGCAGAGGAGTTTCAGCAGCGAGGACATCAGGACCTTCTCGGAAGAGATCGACGAGGACGTCAACTTCGCCATGCAGCAAGCGAACAAGGAATCTTCGAGGCGCTGGAAAGAGTGGTGCGACGGGGCGTGCGCTGGCGGAGCGAGGAAGCTTCACAAGGCCACGCGCGCGCGAGAGGTTCAGGCCCCCACCACTGTCAACGACTCGGAGAACGGCATCACAGGGCACCCGCACTTTGTAGTCAAGGATATGGAGGATACGCACGCAGCGCTTTGGAAGGCGGCGAAGGAGGCCCCCCAGGCGCGGATTCCTGATAGGTCTACCCTCGAACGGCCATCACCAGAGGAACTTCGACGCGCCTCCCGAACCTTCAGCATCACGACCTCCAGCAGCCTGGACGGCCTGCACCCTACGCACCTGGAGCACCTCAGCGACGACGGGTTGGAGGGCTTGTGCGACATCATGCTGGCCTGCGAGGCGCTGGGCCTCTTCCCCGTCCAGCTGACGTGGATGGTGATGCCGATGCTGCCCAAGGCCGCTGGCGGCCACCGGTTGATCATCCTGTTCTCCATGGCCTACAGAGTCTGGCAACGACTCCGTAAACCTGCCCTTCTACCTCTACAAGAGGCTTTACGTAGGCCCTACTGGGCGGCGGCCAAGAACAGGAGCGCGATCGACAGTGCCTGGATCCTGGCGGCGGATGCGGAACAGAATGCAGAGGCAGGGCGGCACACGGCCGCCATCATCGCTGACTATAGCAAGTACTACGAGCTGATTCCCCTGGACGAAGCAAGGGATAAGCTGCTGAGGCTCGGCATGCCCTTGGCGATGGTCAAAATTGTGTACAACCAGTGGAGAGGACCACGAGTGATACGACTTCACCAGCATCACGGCGCGCAGCCACGGCATGCACAGTTCGGCCTCCCAGCAGGCGACGGATACGCAGACGTGGTCATAAAGGCGCACGCCATCGAGCAGTACGACATCTACGTCACGCTCCACCCGCTGGTAAGGTTCGCGTCCTACATCTACGACACCTCCCTCGGCATCAACGGGGCCACCAAGGAGAGCGTCATCCTGCAAGCGGTCGCGGCGGGAAATGCCTTTTTCAATGTGGCTAAGAAGCTCGGCGCCCGCATTAATGATAAGCTGGCGGTGGTGGCCAGCTCAAATGACATCGGGAAGGAAGTGGTTCGGCAGCTGAAACTACCCACAGACATGAATCGCACTCGGGCGACCTACCTGGGCACGGACTTCGCGGGAGCACGGAGGAGGCGAGGGAAGCTCCTCCGCGCCAGGCAACAGGCGCGCCACAAGATCTACAAGCAGAGGCTGCGCAAGCTGGGTCGTTTCCGACATCGACTTCCAGGACAGCAGACGCAGCGGACGGCCAAGGTCTTCCGAGCTGGAGCTCGACCAGCGGCCACCTTCGGCGTGGAGATCAACGGGCTCACCGACAGGGAGCTCCACAAGCTGCGCACGGACTTCGGCAAGTTCCGCAAACCCTGTCATGGGGGCGTCTCAGCCTCGGCCAAGGTGGTGCTCCTGGGCGACCCCACGGTGGCGATTGCAATGGCGCCAGTGCTGCAGTGGTCGCGGATGGTCTGGATGGCAGTATCGCAACCTGAGCAGGCACCAGTACCTCTGGCACTACTTACGACGTGGTGGAGGAGAGCGGTGGAAGAGCCTGGGGTATGCAGCACGTGGGGAACTACCCGCGGGCCTCTCCAACGAGCTGCCCTCTCGCTGGCGCGGGCAGGCTGGACAGCAACCTCGGCACTAAGGTGGCGTAACCATCGAGGCGACCTGGTCTTTGTGGAGCAGCTCACCCCAGGACTACTGCTCCAGATGTTGCAGCAAGGCGTTCAATGTCAGCATGAGCGAGACCTAGCGGACAAGCTTGGCCTTGGTGAGGGCAAGCGCGCCACCTTCGACATCCTAGCCCCCCTGGTCTCCCTGCGAAGCAAACGGTACACGGCGCACCAGAAGTTCTGCATCATGAATGTCGCGCGCAGTGGCGTCTGGACAAAGACGAGAGCCCAGCAGCGTGGATACAGCACGGATGGTAGGTGTCCTTGTGGAGCTCCCGACTCTCTCGTGCACCGACTTCTTGATTGCACAAGACCTGAAGTTCAGCAAGCTCGAGCTGATGCAGAGGTCCCCCAAGAGTTCCTCGACGAGCTAAGTCAGCATGCAGATGAGCCTGGGTATATTGAAGGCATCTTTGGATATGCTTGTGCTGATGTTCCGTCAATGAGCTTGGGTACTACCAGCGTTATCCTTGACGGCCAGGGAGCCCCAGTTTCTGATGAGGCTCGTCAGGAACTTGAGCAGATGGCAGCCTGCTTCCTCAGGGATGATGACGCTAGCATGGAGGTCGCCACCGATGGCTCGTGCACCAAGCCGCCCATCAAGGAATTCCAGCGAGCAGGGTGGAGCCTAGCCCTGCTCGGCCCCCGCTCAGACAGGCCGCTGGCGACTATGCACGGAGCAGTACCTGCATCTTTGCCCCAGGAGTCGGCCGTCGGAGAGCATCTGGCGGCGGTTTTCGTGTCGCAGGTTGCGGACCGACCCTGAACCGTCCACGCCGACTTCAAGGGCGTCATCCACCTGGGCAACAAGCAGAAGGAGCTGCAGTTGAAGGCCAGGACCCCCTATGCGTGCATCGCCCACTTCGCGCAGTCGCTCGACGGCTTCAAGCACGTGCAGCAGTACGCCCACGTCAAGGCGCACCGCTCTGGGGACGAGTACGCAGCGCTCTCCGACAGCCAGAGGAGGCTCACGGACGCGAACATCGTGGCGGACCTCAGGGCCAAGGAGGCAGCGGCGATCCACCCCGCCCCCGAGCAGAAGGCAGTCGAGGAGATGCAGAAGGCCGTCGACAGGATCAGCCAGATTGCGAGGCTGATTGCCCACGTCATGCCCATCTTCGACAAGGACGACCAGATCAGGTGGACCAGGAGGGCACCGACCTTGCGGCGGGCAGCGAGCACGAGGAAGGCAACCTGGCACCAATGGCAAGATGGCGAGCTGGGCGCGCAGTGCTCCACCTGCCTGCAGCTGCACATGCCTGGGCAGCCGCTCCCCCTCACGGGGTGCCCTGGGACGCCCACCTTCCTGCTGGACCATCGGCGCAACCCCAGCGGCCACAAGCTGGTCGCGGTCAACCAGAAGGGCACCTTGGAGAGCGGCGCGCAGGACACCTACAGGCCAGTGCTCATCTGCGTGAAGTGCGGGGCTTGGGCGCTGCAGCGGCGCAAGGCCAAGTTGCGGCAGCCATGCGCAGCTGCCACCACCAAGGGCCTCGAGGTTCTCAACAACCTGAGGCGCGGTGTCGGTCCTTTCAAGAAGCTGAAGAAGTTTATCGACCGCACCACCCCACTTCGGCGGCTGGAGGCGACGAGCGAGGTCCACACCACCTTCACGAAGGTCGACATCTTCAGCGGCACGGACGCGGCGGCGCCTGCGGCAGGCTTCGAGAGCAGGATGGCCGCACTTCATCAACGAGTGCGCGAAAGGGCACAGAGATGGCGTGACGAACAGGAAGGGAGGAACACCATGTTCGGGCACGCGGTGGCCAGAGGA
>CAUYUJ010009185.1:20000-32500 GCA_963575745.1 Prorocentrum cordatum
TCCCCCCTGGGCTCGTCGCCTATAAGTGTGGATATACCCCTCGAAACCCGAAGGGAACAGCCTACATCCCGCCAGCGTGGCTGGGGACGGGGGTCGGAGAAGCGGTGCTCAGGGGAGCGACACGATAGGGCAGTGGGATAACCGCTGCCGCTCGAAAACTCATCACTCGTCTGCAGTATGACGCGGCTGCCGCGCGATGCAAGACCAGGCTGCGTGTGCTAGGGGTCCCGATGTCTGCGCGGAGTTCGGCCCATCTCCTCTTGGGAGAGCGGGGGACGCTCGAAGCATGCCGCAGATGGATGGTGTCGGGGGTTCTGTGGAGGGTTCTCTTGCCGAAAGGCTTAGGCAATCCGTCCTCCTCCTCCTCCTCCTCCTCCGCCTCCGCCTCCTCCTCCTCCTCCTCCTCCTCCTCCTCCTCCTCCTCCTCCTCCTCCATCTCCTCCTCCTCCTCCGCGGGAAGTCCCGGAGCAGGCCCAGCAGGCCCCAGAGAGGTTCTGCGCAGGAGGGGCGGAGACGCGACGGGCTCTGCGCGGGAGCGCGGCGGCGGCCTTCGAAACAGGCGAACGCCACGAACAGATCGGAGCTCCGCAGGGACCTCTTGGAGCGGCAAGGGCTCCCTCGAGGGCGCGAAGTTATTCGCGCTTCGCGGTCCTCGTTCCTTCTCCCCCTCCTCCTCGTCCTCCTATTCTCCCTTTGGGAGGGCGGCGCGAGAGCGCGAAGTTATTCGCGCTTCGCGCAGCGCGAAGCGCGAAGTTGGGAGCCCTAGTGGAGCGGCGCCGGGCACCCTCGGCGGCGCCTCCAGCGCCGCCCCCGGCGCGCCAGGGAGGGGTGCACAGCGCCGATCCAGGAAATCCGTGCGGACCTCAGGCAGCTCATGTTCATTTCGTAACAAAGGGAGGGGGGTCTCATTTCGGGGGGGGTCTCTTCCAGGCTACCTTGGAGGGCCTGGGGGGTCTGGGGACGATGTTTTGGAGGGTTCTCCCACGGGGGAGGTCTGAAATGGCTTGTCTTGGAGGGTCCAGACCCCCTCCCTTTTATCACGAAATCTGGAGTATGTTTATGCAGCTTGTTCGTCCTACGGGCAGCGCGGCAGAGGATCGCCATCCCCCTCGCGCTCAGATCCAGGCCGTCCAGATGGGGTCGAACGAGATCCAGGTCACCCCCGGGGGCGCTAAGGTAATCGCGCGTTGCGCATCGCGGCTTGGGTTGGTGAGGCGCAGTTCTACAAGGTCGCCTCGTGAGGACGCGAAGATAGTTGCGCATCGCGGAGCTCGATGAGCGAAGTGAGGTGATCGAGCAGATGGGGTCGGTGGATTGCACCGCATCGCCGATGTATTGACGATGCGGCTCGATGTGGGGCCCGATGGTCTCCACGCCGACGTCGCCGATGCACCGCCGACGTCGCAGATGCATCGCGGATGCATCGGTGATGCGGCGCGATCATCCGACCCCATCGACTTCGATCTCATTCGGGCGGCCTCCATGAATAGGGTTTTTCCTTCGGCGCCGCCGCCAGCTGTCTGAATATCTGTAGGACATACCGGCTCTTCGGTTCTTGTCTTAGTGTTTTTGTTCATGTTGTCCAACTTGTCTTATTTCATACACTTGCGTTGACGCGCGAATCCGCTTGGGAGGCGGGGCGGGGGGCGCGGGCGGGGGGAGGTTCTATAGAGTTTGCACCCAGACTGTTGATGTTGGCGCCAGTTTGTTGACATTGATCATGGTTTATGTTGGAGTATGGTGTTCCTTGATGAGACTTTTGATATTGGCGCCCTTCTCCCGACATTGACAATGACCTGTGTTGCTCCCTGACGGCATTTCTCGTTGACCGCGCTCTCGCAATCTCTCCGCTCAAGTGCAGGCCTCGCGCCCAGATCTGACAGACGGAAGAGGTGGCGTCGCCTTCTGCGGCCCCAGAGGCCGCAGAAGGAGACGAGAGGCCAGGAGGCCTCAAGCATCACACAAGATTCGGTGGTGCGCGGGGGGGGGTCACCACCCACCAGACCACCCCAACCCAACCCGAAGGCTCAGATTTACCCTCGATTTCCAGTGGGGGGGTTGTCGGGAAACATCGAAAAAACACGTCTGGAACCCTTACCCCCCCCCCCCAACCCGAAATTCGGGTCTTCGGGTTGGGTTGGGGTGGTCTGGTAGGTAGTCAGGGGGGAAGTGAGATGAGGCAGGCCTTCTCAGAAGGCGGCGGGGCTTCTCGGAAGCCAACTGGCCTCCTGAGAAGCCGCCCCTGTCTTCGGGGGAGGTTCGGGAAGCGTCCCAGAAGGCAGGAGGCCCCCCTTCTGCGAGGGCCCTCCCCCTCCTCATCCTCCTCCTCCTCCTGCTCCTCCCCCTCCTCCTTTTCCTCCTCCTCCGCCTCCTCCTCCTCCTCCTCCTCCTCCTCCTCCTCCTCCTCTCAGCCTTCCCCCCTGGGCGCGCCGCCAAAAGATACCGAACTGGAATGGAGGCCCCCAACGGGGAAATCGGTTTCGGCTCCGGTGCGTCTGCTGCGCGCGGGCGGGGCGAAGCCGCGCGAGAGTGAGAGTGATGTTGCCCTTCGTAGGCCCAGGTCAAGCCAAAAGGAGTCGCTCGTATCGGTGTCGAACCAGAAAGAGTTGCCCTGGGTTGTCCCACGTCTTTTGCGTGGTTGCACCACGTTGTTTCATGATTGTCCCGTGGTTGTCCCTTGCTTGTCCCGTGGTTGCTTTGTGTTGTCCGTGGTTGTCCAGTGTTGGCCCTGCGGCTGTCCCGGGTGTAGATAGTAAGAACCATCAATAAGTAGTGAGATCGACGTTTCCCCCGACATTGAAGCCAAGCATTCAGACCGCTAAGTCGGGAAAGCGGTGAGAAGATAGCCAGTGACATCGGTAGATAGATGTTGTGACCGAAATGTGGTGAGATCGAGCGATTCATTGATATAGGATCGGTATATTGATAGCGAAACCGTAGATGATGGTGGGATGGGTAGATTGATGGTAGATTTGTAGTGAGATCGGTAAATAGGTTGGTAGGCTGAAGGAGGGATTGGTACATATATAGTGGGATCGGTAACCCCGAAGGGGCGATAATACACTACACCCCCCCTTAATCCCCTCTATTTTTTATTCCCGCCCACAGGGATCTATCTGTGGGGAAGGCGCGGGGGCCGAACTTGATAATCACCTGGAAAGTTGCGGGGATCGAGATCGCTCGAGTCAGCCTCGAGATCGCTCGAGGCGCCCAGCCACGAGCCTCGAGATCGCTCGAGTCAGCCTTGTGTCCTGCGCCTCTGCGGGCAAGTAGCCACGAGCCTCGAGATCTCTCGAGCAATCTCTGTGTACTGCGCCTCTGCGGGCAAGTTGCCACGAGCCTCGAGATTGCTCGAGTCAGGCTTCTGTCGTGCGCCTGGTTTAACCTCCTCCTCCTCCTCCTCCATCATCGTCACCATCAGCATCATCATCATCGTCATCATCATCATCATCATCATCATCATCATCATCATCATCATCATCATCATCAAATCCTTTATTATCCCCGCGGGAACGGCGAACTTTGTTATCCCAGGGGGGTTATTATCGCCCCTGTGTCCCGTGGACGTCCTGTGAACGTCCCATGGTTGGCCCGTGGTTGGCCCGCGGTTATTCTGTAGTTGACCCATGGCTGTCCCACGGTTGTCCCGCGGTTGTCTTGTGATTGTTTGGTGGTTTCCCCGTATTTGTCGCGGGCTTGTCCCGTGGTTGTTGTTTGGTTGTCGCGTGATTGTCCCTGATTGTTCCGCGCTTGCCCTGTGGCTGTCCCGTCTTTACATATATATATATATATATATATATATATATATACATATATATAGAGGCCGGGGGAGGGGCCAAAATCGGTGCCGTCATCCCCCAGGGCCGCCCCCCCGAACCTTTGGGGGGTCAGAACCCCCCCGGGACTGCCCCGGGCTGCTTCCAAATTGCCCACGACAGGCCACGCGGGCCGTACAGATGGCCAAGAAAGCCTCAAGAGGCCCCGAAGACGCCCAAGAGAGCCCCAAGAGGGCCCGTGAGGGCCCCAAGAGGGCCTTCAAGAGGCAAACATCGGCCCATTTCCTTCGTAAAACATACGTTTTCGGCATTGCTCGCTGGCTTCGTCTTCACAGTGCCCCAGACGCCCCCGCGGAGCCCCAACACAGGCCAAGAGAGACCCAAGAGGGCCCCAGACGGCCCAAAAGGGTCGTCCTATGGGGCTCACGGAACCCCCCGAGACGGCCCAAGAGGCCTCAAAGCCGGCCCAGGAGGCCCCCAAGACGGCCTCAGGGAGGCCCAAGAGGGCACCGTTCGAAATCGTGTTCCCCGAAGCCTCTCCGGGAACATGACTTCCGGGCTCCCAGGGCTCCCTACTGGGCCCCAGGACAGCCTCAGCGAGGCTCCAGAGGGCCCGAGATGGCTTGAAGATGGCCGAAGAGGGCCCCGAGAGGGCCTTCAAGAGGCAAACATCGGCCCATTTCCTTAGTAAAACGTACATGTTCAGCATACTCGCTGGCTTCGTCTTCACAGTGCCCCAGACGCCCCCGCGGGGCCCCAACACAGGCCAAGAGAGACCTAAGAGGGCCCCAGACGGCCCAAAAGGGTCGGCCTGTGGGGCTCACGGACCCCCCCGAGACGGCCCAAGAGGCCCCGAAGCCGGCCCAGGAGGCCCCCAAGACGGCCTCAGGGAGGCTCAAGAGGGCCCCGTTCGAAATCATGTTCCCAGAAGCCTTTCCAGGAGCCCCAGGACAGCCTCAGCGAGGCCCGAGATGGCTTGAAGATGGCCGAAGAGGGCCCCGAGAGGGCCTTCAAGAGGCAAAAATCAGCCCGTCCCCGTAGTAAAACGTACGGACTCGGCGCGAGACAACTGGCGACCGCAGCTGCCGTCCCTTCGTGCTGGGGGAGTGCGAACCTGGCGTTCGGTTTTGACGGAACGTGTCGGGTCTGTTGCCAATCGGAGTTGCGCCAGGTTAGGCCCCCCCCAAGGTCAGGTTCGGGAATGGGTCGTAGTAACACGACGACGACGACGACGACGACGACGGCACGCCCTAACAGGCTCCCCAAGACGCCCCAAACCCATACTCCCAGAAGGCCTTCTGGGAACCCGATTCGTACGGTTTCCGCCCCCTTACACAACCATTTTCCTCGAAGGCCTTTCGGAATGCAGATTGGTATGTGTGGATTGTGGTCAACTACTTCAGTGGAGCAGTGAATTCGTCAAGGCCTGGGGCCTGCTAGAACCTGAGCGCGCGCGAAGCGCGCGCGATGGTTCTGGTATATGTATATGTATGTGTGTACAGTGGCATTGGTACATGTATTGTGAGACATATCTGTATGTTGGCAGTACAGTCAACACATATACAGACAGCGATACCAATACATAGTGAGGCCGTTTGATGTGCGGATAGCGGATGATACCAGTATAGATGGATGGATATCGAGGTGTACACAACAGTCATACATGACTCATTCTTACACACATATGTATTCGCAGTTCTGTATACAGCGTTATCGCGAATACAATCCGACGCCAACCGCAAACCGAAGGTTTCATCAATCCAGGACGGTGGTCTCACACTTACGATTGTTACGGGTTGTTCTGTTCAATGCGCGTAGCAGTATCAGGTCGCCCTGGATATGTCTCGTCGCAAGACACCTCGCAACAGTTATCGGCGGAGTGCTACCAGTTCTCATACCGTTGCACATAGTATGGCATAGTCTTGTTGCTGATAGCGTTTCGTCCTTACGACGGCTGTGTCAATGACCCCCCCAGGAGCACCCCCCGTGGCCTGGCTTTCTGGGGGCTCGTTCTATTTGGGCCGTCTTGGGGCCATCTTGGCCGCTTGGAGCATACTGGGGCCATCCTGAGACAACCTTGAGCCCTTTTTGACGTTATGAGAGGCACCTTGGAGCCCATGGAGGCCAGAGCACATTGGGGCCATCTTGAGCTCTGCGAAGCAATAGTGGGCGATCTTGACAGATCTTAGGGTCACCTTGGGGAAATCTTAAACAATCTTGCAACCACGTTGCTATGACGCTGAGGGCCGTGGTAGGGTGGGGGCTGCCTTGCTAGCAACATGCATGCTGCAATGAAAACACATGATGCTGCTCCTGTCGATGCATGTGTGTAGAGCCCTCTCGGACGCTGCTCGGGGCCGTCTTGCTGGATATAATGTGGGCCCTCGCGTTGTGATGGCGTCCTGGCACCCCCTTGGGCCGTCCTGGGCTCCTGCAGGGCCTCCTGGGGCCTTCCGGGAGGGCCTGGGCCCAGAATTCCTCCTCCTCCTCCTCCTCCTCCTCCTCCTCCTCCTCCTCCTCCTCCTCCTCCTCCTCCTCCTTGGCCCTCCAGCCGCGTCCTGGCGCCCCCTTTGGGCCGTCCTGGGCCGCCTGGGGCCCTCGGGGAGGGCCCGGGCCCAGAACGTAGCCCTCTGGCAGCGTCCGCGGGGCGGCCCGCGGGCTCCGCCGCCCGCGTGCCCCCCCGGGCGCACCTTCTGCGGGGCGGCGCGGGCCCCGCGGTGGACAGCTCGGAGGAGGCAGCTCAGAGGAGGCAGGAGGAGGCGGCAGGAGGAGGAGGAGGAGGAGGAGGAGGCTCAAGCTCCTCCTCCTTCTCGTCTCGGGGGGTCCACGAAGGGAGGAGGAGGAGGAGGAGGAGGAGGAGGAGGAGGAGGAGGCAGGACTGCACAGGCGTGCGGCCGGCGACGCGGCTCGAGGAGGAGAGAGTCGGCCAGGCGAAAGGGGGGGGATAGGACAAGGGGGGGGGGGGGTACGAAAGTTGCTGCACGTGCAGGCGGCCCGGATCAGCAGGTCGACCTTGCCAGATCAATGGCACCCTCGTGTCCTGTGTCTTGCGACCCATGCCTCCTGCATTTCTGCGGCAACGTGGCCCTCGGAAGGTCTTGTGTCCTCTCGCGTGTCCTCTCCAATCGAGTCCGACTGTGGCTGGTTTCGGCCCCACCGAGGGGCCCATTCCTCGATACGTTGCCGCCTCCGGCGCCGGGAGGCACCGGGAAAATCAGCTGCTCCAGATTTCGTAATAAAAGGGAGGGGGTCTGGACCCTCCAAGACAAGCCATTTCAGAGCTCCCCCGTGGGAGAACCCTCCAAAACATCGTCCCCAGACCCCCCCAGGCCCTCCAAGATAGCCTGGAAGAGACCCCCCCGAAATGAGACCCCCTCCCTTTATTACGAAATCTGGAGTACACTCCTGCGTGGCACCGCCCGGCACGCAGGCGCCCTCCTCCTCCTCCTCCTCCTCCTCCTCCTCATCCTCCTCCTCCTCCTCCTCCCCCCTCCTCCTCCTCCTCCTCCTCCTCGTCCTCCTCCTCCTCTTGCGCCGTTCGCTTTCGCCCAGCCCGAAAGAAGTGCACGAACACGAACGCTCGGAGCTCCGCTCAGGTGTCGTGGATCTGCGCTGGGCCTCCGGCGCCGCCGCTGGCGCGCTCCGCGCGCCAGGGAGGGGGGCCCAGCGCCGCCTCGAGAACTCCGCGCGGACGTCCGAAAGGTTACTCCAGCTTTCGTCATAAAAGAGAGGGGGTCTCATTTCGGGGGGGGTCTCTTCCAGGCTATCTTGGAGGGCCTGGGGGGTCTGGGGACGATGTTTTCGAGGGCTCTCCCACGGGGGAGGTCTGAAATGGCTTGTCTTGGAGGGTCCAGACCCCCTCCCTTTTATTACGAAATCTGGAGTATGCTCACGCCACCGTTTCTTCCTCGGATTGCAAGATGCACAAGCCATCAGTCAATCAGCAACCTCACAGCTTCGTGCCCCCCAGAAGGGGGGGGGCCAGCGGGCAATTGTCGTCGTTCATGTTTTAGTGTCGTTGTCGCGTGCTTCCAGAAAGGCTGTCACATCCTCTGAATTGTCCTTCCATCCATGTTTTACCCAGTCGTTATGGAGTTTGAGTTCAGCCCTTCGTGTATGCCCTCCTATGATGTGCCCACTTCGATGCATAGCCCGCATCTGTTACTGCTGAATTATATGTCTTCACAGCGTTGTCTGTCTTGCCATTGTCTTTCCTTGGTTTCGGCTGGCCGAGAAGTCTCCGTCAGCCACGAGCGTGCCAAGCGAGCGCCGAGGGAAAAATGTTGCGTGACCTGTCTCTGTCAGAGTGCTACCCTTCCACGTCCAATGGGTTGATCAGTTTGGTATGCATGCGTATCGTAGGGGGCCTGACCCCAGTAGATAATATTTAGCGCAAGTGCCACCAAGGTACCTGAAAAGCTTGCCGTCGCAGCGTATGCGATGAATGTATGCACTGATGCTTTGTATTGTATGCCCAGGTTGGATTGAGTCTCTCCTGCACCTCGCTTTCTTCGCTCAGCTCTTCAACTCAAACTGGAGTATCACTTTGGATTGCTGCGTATGTCAATTGCCGCCCTTCGGCAAACAGCACAGCAACGCTGTATCGTCGCATGCCTGATACGTATGTTTCGTCGCCTCTTGAGGACGTGCTGCGGCACATTGAGGGCCCACTCGGGAGCCTCTTCGGGACCCCATGGGGCTCATGGTGCCATCATGGACTGTCCTGGGGCTGTATGTTGCGCACTGCGGCTGTCCTGGTACTCCCTGGGCTGCTTGCGAGAGTGTAGGTCATCTTGGGCCTTTCTCGGGCCGTCTTGGGGCCGTCGCCTCTCGGTCTGAGCGGCCTTGTGCGGGCTGAATCGGGCCCCCTATGGAAGCCTCCTCTGACTATCGTGCCTCTTGGGCCCCGTCTTGGGGCACCCCTTGGCGCTCTTTTGGGCGATCTTGGATCCATCTGGAGCCCTCTTCGGGCTGAAGCGGGCCCCCTTGAAAAGCCTCCTCGGGTAGGGCTCTCTTGGGCAGTCTAGGAGCCGTTTTGAGGCCTCAAGAGCCCATTGGAAGTGAAAAGGCGAGACGACACAACACAGTGATTTCCCTCAGGTTTTGGTCGGACTTGGACATCTCGGGGGGGTCCTGGGAAGGCTCCGTGGCCACCGAGAGCCATCTTGGGGCGGTCGTGGCGCCTCTTGGAGGCATATTGGAAGCCATCTTCGGCTGTATCGTGCTGTATTGGGGCTCATCTTGGGCCATCTTCGACGCTCTGCGTAGCCCCTCGCAATGCGCCCCACCCCATCCAGACCCAGGGAGAGAGGGTCGGGGGAGAGGTAATTCTCTCCCCGACGGGGGAAACGGAGGTCGGAAGAACTAGCTCCACACACCACCTACGCCCAAGGGATTGGTGGGGTCCAGCCAAGAGGTGCCTGCTCGTACTTCGGCAGCCATTTTGACTCGAGCGATCCCCCCTGGTGACCTCGCGGCCCAGACACGGTTGCCCGTGGCGCCCCCGTCTCAAAACCATGCGCTACGGCGGAGCCTTCGGCTCAGGCTATGGCGGCGGCGGCGCGCTTGGCGCCCACGGCGCCTATGGCGGCGGCGCCTACGGCGGTGGCGCGTACGGCAGCGGCGGTGGCGCGCTCGGCACGCTCGGCGCCGGCAGCGGCGCGCACGGCGGCCCGCTCGGCTACGGCGCCGGGTACGCGGGCGGCGGTGCGCTCGGCCACGGCGCAGGGCACGGGCAGGCGGATTGCTGCACGGCCACCGCCGTCTCTTGCTGCGGTGCTGGCCCAGGCGGTGCCGCCGGCGACGCCTGCGGCGGTGGCGGCGGGACAATCCTGTCGTACGTGGGGCCCGGGGGCGATTACGTCCAGGAGACGACCTACAGGTACGTGGGGGCCGGCGCCGGCGAGTTCGGCGTCCTCCGCATCCCCCGCGCGGGGCCCAATTGCTGCTGCGTGGTGGTCCCGTTGCTGCTGGTTCCCCTGCTGCTGCTCCCGCTGCTCTTGTTCTCCCTCGCCCCGGGAAGCACCACGACCACGACCACGACGACTGTGAGGACGACCTTCCCGCCGTTGCTCGACCGACCGACCCCTCCGCCAGATGCGCCGACGACGACGACCGAGAAGACGACGACGACCAGGCCGCCGCCACCGCCTCCGCCGCCGCTGCCCCCGCCGCCCCCGCCCCCGCCGCCCCCGCCTCCGCCGCCGACGACCACCCAGAAGAGGATCAATTGTGCCGAGGGTGCCCCGGAGTCTTGGGACGTGGCCAAGAAGGTGCAGTGCTGCCTGATGGAGAACAAGGGGTGCCCGACCACGTCCACCTCGCCCTGCCCCATCGACTGCAACGCCGGCTACAATGACCTTGACCCGCTGCAGTGGGTGCGCGGGTGGTCCGGCCAGAAGAAGCTGTATTGCTGCAAGACGGCGAACAGAGGCTGTCCCTCGGAGCTGCCGCCCCCGTCGGGCGCGCCGCCATCGGGCCTGCCGCCCGCGCCCGACACGAGCGTCTACGACTGCGACGCGGGATACCACCACTGCATGCACTGCCTGGAGCTGTCGTGGTCCCCCCCGAAGATCAACTATTGCTGCAGGAACTTCCACAAGGGGTGCAGGGGCGAGGAGCCAGCGTGAAAGGGCCGCAGGGTCTAAGAGGGCAGCGCTGTAGTGGCCGCAGGGGGATCGAAGAGGAGAGCGAGGTGAATGAGAGGAGGAGGGTGCAGGAGAGAAGAAGCAGGAGGGATGGCGTAGGCTGGGGAGTGCGCAAACGGGTGTCAGATTCTTGCCAGCACCCGTGTCACGGCCGAGGAATCATTTTTGGTGTTGTTGCGGCTCTCCGTGGCAAAGATACCGGAGAGCGCAGAAATCGGGATCACGTTCGTGATCACGAACATAAGAATTGTACATATTTCTTCATCAGCGATCTTCTAGATCCTCACGATCCTCGCCCTTTCGCTGCCGCTTCCTGTTTTTTGTAAACCATTGACGCAAGGAGAACCAGCCAACATTGTGAAGTGTGTTTCTGCGTGTTGGTGCAAGCATTGCACACCTTGTCCAAGCACAGTTGCCTTCACAACGCGATGCCGGAGACTCAAACAGCTCCCTCGAGACGGCTTTCCGCGACATTCGCGACGTCGTCTCAGATGGTTGATCGTGCCAAAGCATGTTGCCAACAAGCAAGAAAGTTATTGTCATGATCCTGTCGATCGCCGATTGGATTCGGCCACTTGTGAGAGATTGTGCAAGATATTTCTGTTCCTCGGCATCGCTTCCAAATCGACTCAGCAATGCAGCTGACGCCCGACACGTCGCCAGAGCTGACTCAAATATCAATCGTCGAGTCAGGTTATGTCCACTTGGATCGTTTGTTTGGGATGATCTCGCGGGCCGCTCGAATTCCGTCCCCCTTTGGTATAGTAGGAGAACCGTTACCGGCTGAGAATCCATCGCACGTTTGCGTTGCATCACGTTTGTTGCGCGATGTCAGTTTGGAATGTGTGTGATAAAGTGCCTCATGTCTGCCCGGGGGAGAGTGCAGGATTGTTCAAGCCTCTCTACGAGAGCCCCAGAACAGTCTCAAGACGATTCAAGGCGGCTCCGATATAGTACATGACGGATCCGAGATAGTGGTTTGTTTTAGGCAGCCCAACACGCCCCAAAGAGAGTTTTGGTATGAGCCTAAAAGGGCGCATGTGTTCTCTTTTTCAAAAGGACCAGATGGCGGCCTAGCGGACACCGAGGCAGTCGAGACAGCGTCAAGAGCGCCAGCCGACGTGATAGACATATCGGGTAATATGTCGGCAGCTCCTCCCCGTCATTCCGTTGAAGAACCATGCGAAGTGGCGGCGGGGTGGACTGCGTGGTATATGACGTGTACAGCTTGAATGAGCTTGCTTTGGCCTTTGATGCGGGCAGTAGGCCAGCACACAGTGTACACATGATATATGATCCCTTGTCAAAAGCCGAAGTGACCACGTGGTGGGGTGCACGCTCTTTATTTAATCGCTTCGCTCATTCCGCTGGCCCATATTGCCTCGCCGCTGTCGTTTGTCGGGGTGTTGTTGTCAATGCTGTGCGGTTGGGCGGCTGCCATTTTTCGGAGGCGGTGGGTGACGGTTCAGAGGCCTCACGGATGTTGGTTGGGCGCTCGTGGTCGGCCTCTCAAGGGCTTTTGGGAGGCATTTTTGATGCCTCTTGGGGGCCGTGTTGGGGCTTCCTGGGGCCTCTTGGGGGCCTCTTGGGGCTTATTGGGGTGCCTCTTGGGGGCCCCTTGGGGCCTCTTGGGGGCCTCTTGGGGTCTGCTGGGGTCCTCTTGGGCTGAAGGCTGTACTTTTTTTCTGTCCTGGTCCCCTTCTTGGGCCCCTCTTGGGGCCGTTTTGGTGCTCTCTTGGGCCGTCTTGGACGCCTCTTGAGCTGTCTTGAAGCCATCTTGGGCCGTCTTGGGGCGGTCTTGGAAGCCTCCTGAGCCGTCTTGGAGCGCCGGTAAGCCGAAAAGGCGAGAACGCCAAAAACCGTCAGAAAATAAAGCAGAATCACTAATTTATGCCTCTCTGGGCCCTCTTGGGAGGTCTCTTGGAGGACTCTCGGGGCGTCTTGAAGGCGCTTTGGGCTCTCTGGAGGCAATCTTTAGCGTCTCGGATCGCTCTTGGACCGTCTCGGACCATGTTGAGCTCTCTTGGAGGCCGCTTGAAGGGTTATGGGAGCCTCCTCGGACCTGCCCGGGACCTGC
>CAUYUJ010009186.1:0-10000 GCA_963575745.1 Prorocentrum cordatum
GTGGAGCTCCCTATGGGGCCACGAAACGCTGTGCTGGGTGTGGCGGACCCATGCGCTCCCCCCCACTGTGACCTTCGGTGGAGCTCCCTAGGGGGCAACGAAACGCTGTGCTGGGTGTGGCGGACGCATGCGCCCCCCTCCACTGGGGCCTTCGGTGGAGCTCCCTATGGGGGCACGAAACGCCGTGCTGGGTTTGGCGGACGCATGCGCTCCCCCCCCACTGGGAACTTTGGTGGAGCTCCCTATGGGGCCACGAAACGCTGTGCTGGGTGTGGCGGACGCATGCGCCCCCCCCCCCCCCACTTGGGCCTTCGGTGGAGTTCCCTATGGGGCCACGAAACGCTGTGCTGGGTGTGGCGGACGCATGCGCCCCCCTCCACTGGGGCCTTCGGTGGGGCTCCCTATGGAGCCACGAAAGGCTGTGCTGGGTGTGGCGGACGCACGCGCCCCCCCCCCCACACACACACACAGGGACCTTCGGTGGAGCTCCCTATGAGGCCACGAAACGCTGTGCTGGGTGTGGCGGACGCATGCGCCCCCCCCCCACTGGGGCCTTCGGTGGAGCTCCCTATGGGGCCACGAAGCGCTGTGCTGGGTGTGGCGGACGCATGCGGGCTGTGCCACTGGGACCTTCGGTGGAGCCCCCTATGGGGCTACGAAACGTGTGAGAGGTGTGCCGAGAGCAAAGGCAAGGAGGGGGAGGAGGGAGGAGGGGGAGGAGGAGGGAGGAGGGACGAGGCAGGAGGGGGAGGAGGAAGGAAGGAATGAGAGACGCGGGGCACCGTCTCTTCAAAACGAGGACCCAACACCACAGGATGGTTGGGAAAAACAAAATTCTCAAACTCAGAAATGATTACAGTGCTATTGCCAACGACTGGAGCCCAAAGCGAAGACTTCTTCCCGCTGAACGCCACTCTTCACTACACCAGAAGCACCACCAATAGTTACAACAAGCATACAACATACGACCCGCTCAAGATGCAAGACCCTGCAAAACGAGCAGCCTTCGCGGAGATGATCGACAAGCAGTCACTACCTACATGGGACGTAACCATCAACGAACACCACCAAACAGTAACTGACACGCTACACGCAGCATCACCAGCCCACTCTCCAAAAGACGAGTTCCCACCAAGGCAACCATACATCACCACCGGCACCACGACAACTACGTCGACACGCCATCGCAGTTCTACGACAATACCGCAAGACCACCCCAGACGCAATGTACTACAAGCGCAGCGAGGATCCGACGAAATGCGCGAAAGGTAGACCGACGGACCGCCACGTCCACGCACCACCATCAGCGCCACATGCAGCCGGACACGACGCCAGCATCGACTCTCAAGCAGCAATACTCAACTTCCTCAGAGTATCCAAAACACCATTAGCTGTAAAACTCAAACTTGACCGAGCCAACCACATTACGCAACTCTCCAATCAATTCCAACACCTACAAGACATACAAGAACACAGAGCAGACTTGCAACACACGCCGAGGGGTATGACACGGTGCCGTTCGCGGCCGTTTTGTGAGGATGTCTCAAGCGGTTTGCCTGTTTTCTGTCTCAAACATCCTTCGGTTGGAGAGTAGATTGTGAGGATGTCTCAGGCGGGGCGTTGGCTTCAGCTACCTAAGGGGAGCCGCCAAGGGTGCTTTCACGGCTCCGTGAGTCGCCGTTCTGTGGGGATGTCTCTAGCGGTTTGCCCGTTTTCTGCTTTTGCGTTGTGTCCCGAGTGGCTCTCCTCGTTGCGTAAGGCGGTCAAGGAGGAGTGACCAGGTGTTGCTGGCGCAGAGCTTGTGTCACCGTGGGATGTTGCTTCCTCTCTCCGTGGTGCTTTCCAATATTGTCGTAATCAGCGGGAGAGGGAACTTGAGAAGGTTCATTATCCCGCGTGCGTTTTGGGCAGGGGAGGGAAATTGAAAAGGTTCATTTTCTAGCTGCGGGAGAGGGAGCTTGAAAAGGTTCACCATAGCATTACCCTACAATATGAGATGCGCATATGGCTCATATGGCTGGACGCTAATTTCAATATCCCGAATACAATACTACCTTTTGAGAAGGATGCACACATGGGGAGCTCCACGCAGTGAGTAATGATATTATTAGTCGCTGCCAGATTATTCTTAGTATCATTGTTATATGTCTTCTCATGCGTCTTGAAATTATTATAGAGGATCCTCCTCCTCCTCCATCTCCTGCTCCTCCTGCTCCTCCTGCTCCTGCGCCTCCTCCTCCTCCCCTCCTCCTCCTCCTCCTCCTCCTCCTCCTCCTCCTCCTCCTCCTCCTCCTCCTCTTCCTCCGTCCCCCCGTGCCATCCGCCTCCTCTCCCTGCGCCGAGCGGAGGCACCAGCTGTGGGAACGAGGGTACCAGCGGGTACCCGGCGGCGGCGGCGGCCATCAGCTGTGCCCGCGCGAAGGCCCCGGCAGGCGGCGCCAGTGCACCTCTGCGGAGTGGCAGGGAGGAGGAGGAGGAAAGAGGGGGAGGAGGAGGAGGAGGAGGAGTGGCAGGGAGGAGGGGGAGGAAGGAGGGGGAGGAGGAGGAAAGGGAGGAGGAGGAGGAGGAGGAGGAGGAGGAGAAGGAGGAGGGAGGGAGGAGGAGGGAGGAGGAGGGGGAGGAGGTCGAGCGTGCCCGAAGTGATTCACCAAGGATCGCCAGACGCAGCGGGCGAGATGAAAATATCAGCTCCGCGCTGTGCAAATCAAGACGTCGCCAGGCAAACTGGGAACCTCACACGAGCCGACCTGCGATAGGCAAACACACACGCAGCGAGCCTGGGCCTGAAAGAGGCAGCGAACGTGCCACATTCGATTTTGTTCCCCCGAGGCCCCAGCGGCCACCGATACTTCTCTAACACGCAGCACGACGAGAGGAGGCGAGGGGGAGCGGGAGGAGGCGAAGGAAGAGGGAGAGGAGACCAAAGGCGGATGATGCGAGCTTGCTCTGAAAACGTATCGTCCACTGGCACGTGAAGGTGCTGTGCAAGATCCAACGCAACATGGGTTTAGAGCGGAGAGAGTTGTAAACAAAATGCAAAGGGGAGGCGCAATAGACGTCCAACACGCAGGCCCAACCCGCGACGGGCGGCGCTTAGTGCGGGAGGGCCCCACGAGGATGTGGCAAACAAGCAAGCAACAACGAACTACTTCAAAATCCAAGCATGCAGAGAGAGGGAAGGGAAGGAACAGAGAAAACTAGCGAGCATGAGCAACCACAATTTATTCCGAGACCATACTGGGAGATGTATGGGATCCCTGCCACTCCTCCTCCTCCTCCTCTTCCCAGCATCCTCCTCCTCGTCCTGCTCATCCTCATTCTCTCCTCCTCCCCTTCCCCCTCCTCCTCCTCCTCCTCCTCCTCCTCGTCCTCCTCATCCTCCTCCTCCTCTGTGACGCTCCGCCTCGGCCTCCTCCACATGTCTCCTCCTGTCTCCTCATGTCTCTTCCTGTCTCCTGCCTCCTGTCTCTAATATCATATATTCTCCTCTTCATCCTCCTCATCATCCTTCAACTCCAACTCCAAATCCAACTCCCCCTTCTTCCTCCACCTCCTCCTCCTCCTCCTTCTCATTCCTCCCCCCCCTACTCCTCCGTGGCCGTCGCCAAAATTCAGGCGAGGACCCCGCGGGGCGCCCATGCTGAGGCCCGGTGGCGGCGGCGCGGGCCCGAAGAGGTCGTGGCCGCCGAGACCCGGCGGCGGCGGGGGGGCGCTCAAGCCTCGCCCGCCCGCCCGCCGCGCAGAGATCGTGGACATCTTGCCCTCCTCCCCCTCGTCCCCCTCCTCCCTCCTCCTGACTCGTCCGGCTTTCCCCACATCTGCGGGGAGACGTACAATTGCTGAAAGCAATGACGATGCCAATGATGCACTGCAGCCCTTGCCTCTGTCGTGCTGGCCCTGATGTGACAGCACTTCTGTTTCTTAGGTAGGGTTCCACGCTGGCCATCGGGAGCTCGAGCGACTGGTCGTTGAACAAGCCTTGCCACTATCGTTACTCAAGGCAGCGCTTCTTTAGCCTTCTCCTCATCGATCTCCTCCTGCTTCCTCTTCTCTCCGCCCTCCTTCCTCATCCCTCCTGCTCATCCTCATCATCCTCCGCTCCTCCGCCTCCTCCTCCTCCTCCTCCTCATCATCATCATCATCATCAACAGCAGCAGCATCATCAGCATCAGCATCAGCATCAGCATCAGCATCATCAGCATCAGCATCATCGTCATCAGCAACATCATCAACATCCTAATCAACATTATCACCATCATCATCATCATCATCAGCAGCAGCAGCAGCAGCAGCAGCATCATCATGATCAGCATCATAATCATGCTCAACCTCACCACCATCATCATCAGCATCAGAATCATCCTCGTACTCCTCCTCCTACTCGTCCTCCTCCTCCTTCCTCCGTCCTCTGTCCTCCTTCCTCCTTCCTCGTTCCTCCTTCCTGTCCTCATCTTCCTCCTTCCTCCTTCCTTCTTCCTCCTTCATCCTCCTACAAATTCCATCTCCTTCCCCTCCTCCGCCCCCGCTCCATCAGCAGCAGCAGCAGCAGCAACAGCAGCAGCATCATCAGCAGCAGTAACAGCAGCATCAGCATCAGCAACCGCATAAGCATCAGCATCAGCATCAGCATCATCACCATCAGCACCATCACCATCACCATCATCATCATCACCACCATCAGCATCATCATGACAAACATCAGCATCAGCATCAGCATCATCATCAACATCAACATCATCATCATCATTATCATCATCACCGCCATCAGCGTCACCATGATCATCGTCAGCAGCAGCAGCATCATCATCATCGTCGTCATCATCAGCATCATCAACATCAGCCTCCTCCTCATCATCAGCAGCAGCATCATCTTCGTCATCATCAACAGAAGCATCAGCATCAGCGCCAGCATCAGCATAATCGTCACCATCCGCAGCAACAGCAGCCGTATCACCGTCATCGTCAACCGCATCATCAGCAGCAGCATCATCAGCATCATCATCAGCAGCACCATCATCATCATTATCATCATCATCATCATCATCCTCCTCCTCCTCATCATCATCATCATCATCATCAATAGCAGCACCATCAGCATCAGCACAATCAACATCATGATCACCGTCATCATCAGCACCATCATCAGCATAACCGTCATCAACATCATCAACATCATCATCTGCATAAGTATCACCATCATCATCATCAGCATCCTATTTACCAGCACCATCATCAGGATCAGCAGCCTCATCTTCGTCCTCCTCCTCCTTCCTCCTTCCTCCTTCCTCCATCCTCTGTCCTCTGTCCTCTGTCTTCGTTCCTCCTTCCTCTTCCTCATTCATTATTCCTCTCCTCCTCCTCCTCCTCCTCCTTCTCCTCCTCCTCCTCCTCCTACTCATCAGCATCATCATCATCATCATCAGCATCATCATAAGCATCATCATCATCATCATCATCATCATCATCAGCATCAGCGTCATCGTCATCGTCCTCATCCTCCTCGTCCTCCTCTTCCTTCTCCACCTCCTCCTCCCTTCCTCTTCATCCTCGTCCTTCTCATCCTCCTTCTCCTCTTCCTGCTCCTCCTCCTCCTCCTCCTCCTACTCCCCCTCCTACTCCTCATTCCTCCTCCGGTTCCTCCTCCCCCATGCCTCCTTCTCCCCACCCTCCTTTTTGCAAAACATACGCGCGGGCATGTCTACTTCCGATTCTGGGACCCTGGCACACCCTCTGATCTTGCCAGCGGCACACGAAACCGCACACGAAGACCAGGCAGCACCCCAGAGAGCCCAGTATACATGGCATAGCCAGCACCCAACATGCAAAAACACGACGCCATGCATGGTGAAGCCACCCGCCACACCACGCCCCGACGGCGATAGAAGAGAACAATGGAACAGTGCGACAGACGAGGTACGTGAAAAACGGCGTGTCCCATGACCAGGCTGGAGGCCCATGGTGAGGAGCTGAGGCCCTGAGGCAAAACAGCATAAAAAAAAACATAGGATGTGTGAGGAAGCATGGCGTTTCTCCAGCGTTCACGCGATGCCCGCAAACGGCCATCCATCGGCGCTACAGCGGGAACACCATACGGTGGTCAAGCCCCAGAACATGCGCGCAAGGAGTCGGGGGCGCCACCTGAGCAAGTGGCGCTGGTCACATGTGAGCACATAGCGCTTGAGCAAAAATGGCCACGGCTCCTCCTCTTCCTCATCCTCCTCCTCCTCCTTCCCATCATCCTCATCATGACCATCATTATCATCAGCAGCCGCATCACCATCAGCATCAGCAGCAGCAGCAGCACTAGCAGCAGCAGCAGCCGCAGCAGTCAGCAGCAACAGCAGCAGCATCATCATCGTCATCATCGTCATCAACAGCATCATCGAAACCATCAGCATGCCCAGCATCGACAACAGCAGCAACGTGAGCAGCATCATCAGCCGCATCATCACACTCATCAGCATCATCATCATCAACAGCATCACCATCATCGTCGTCATCATCACCATTGCCAACATCAGCAGCAGCAACATCCTCCCCACCATCATCATCATGATCATGTACATGCATACATATACATACATGCAGATATACATAAGTACATAAATATATGAATATATATGTGTGTACATATAAACATACATACATACATACATACATACATACATACATACATGCATACCTACCTACCTACATACCTACATACATACATACATACATGCATACATACATATATATATAAATATGCATACATACATACATAAGTACATACATATATACATACATACATACATACACAAATATATACACACATACATACATACATACAGACAGACAGACATACATTTTTCCTTACATACATACAGACATACATACATATATACATCAACATCAGCATCAGCATGAGCATGAGCATCAGCATGAGCAGCATCATCATGAGCAGCATCATCAGCACCACCATCACAATTATCCTTACCATCGGCATCATCAGCATCAGCATCATCATCACCAGCATGAACATCATCATCACCACCACCATCAGCATCATCAGCATCACCACCACCAGCAGCGTCATCATTAGCATCATCATCAGCATCATCGTCAGAATCGGCATCACCATAATCATATCAGCAGCATCAGCATCGTCTCCATCACCAGCAGCAAAAGTATCGTCACCACCATGATCAGCATAATTATCATCATTAGCAGCATCATCACGGTCTGCATCCATGATCATCATCAGCATCAGCAGCATCATCATCAGCAGCATCATCGTGTTCGTCGTCATCGTCAGCGTCATCGTCATGGTCATCGTCTTGCTTATCATCCTCATCAGCAACAGCAGCAGCAACATCAGCACCATCATCATATTATTATTAGTCGTAGTAGTCGTATTGCTAGTATGCTTGATACTTCTATTATTCTTCGTATTCCTCCTCCATATCCTCCGATTATGTTGGAACGAACTGCCCCCACTGGTGCTGCTCCAGGTGGTGATCCACATCATAGTCATCCTCGTCATCCTCATCCTCCTTCCGTAGCACATCCTCCTCGGCCACGGCTGAGCTCGAGTCCGCCAATGGGTGCCAACAGCAAGTTTGAGGGTACTCTCAGCCAGACGAGTCTCTACATGGGCGCTAGCTTGCGAAAGATTTGACTCCTCCTCTTCGTCCTCCTCCTCCACGTTCTCCTCTTCCTTCTCCTCCTCCTTCTCCTCCTCCTCATCCCCCTCCTCCTCCTCCTCCTCTTCCTCCCCCTCCTCCTCCTCCTCCTCCTCCTCCTCCTACTACTACTTCTCATCCCTCCCCCCATCCTTCGTAGCCGCTTTGGCTCAGGCTTCCATCGGATGCTGCAGCACTCCCTGCTCTCGGGTTCGTGCGTATTGCGCTCGGCCCTACGAGGTAGCCGTCCGATGCAGGCACGCCTCACTGTTCTCGGATTGGAACCGTGCTCGACATGCCTTCATGGGACAGGCGGGGAACATGCTCGATGAAGCGGTCCGCGGCCAGAGGAGCGCGCCGCACGGTGGCTGCCACGTCGGCCGCCGCGTGGAGGCAGCGCAAGGCATGCGCCGCGGTGCCAGGGGGGGGGGCCGGCGGAGGAAGTGGACACGCGCGCGCGCGTCAGCCTGATCCGCCTGGTCCTCGAGGAGGGAGCGCGTGCTGCGCCTGGGGGCACACGCCGCCGCGACCCTCCGGAGGGGCGGCAGCCCGGCGCAGCGGCGGCTCCGGTGCGCTGGTCGGCGCGCGGGGCGGGGCGCCGATCCCCACGGAGGGGCGCGGCCCAGCGCGTGCCGCGGCAGGAAGGAGGGCCGCGCGGCATGCCAGGGCGCCGCTCTCGCGGAGGGCGCCGGCGAGGCAGCAGGCCACGCCGAGCGCCACGCTTTTTGTGGACGAGGGCAGGGCAGAGGCCGCGGACGAGGGAGGCCATGCGGCGTTCCCGACCGACTCGGTCGACGCCGCCTTTGCGCCGCGCCAGCATGAATCTGGCATTTTTTGCGGCGGCGACCGTGTTGCCAGGGTGTCCCGCTGCAGGGGTCGTTCGGCCGTCCGCGCCAGGGCGCCCAGCTCCGCAAAGGGAAATGCCCTGGCACGCAAACACAGATATTTTTGTCGCGCTCCAAGGGGGCGCTGGCGAGGCAGCGGCCGACACCAAGCGCCAGAGCCAGGGCGAGCGCAAGGCGGAGGCCACGGGCGCGAGGGGTCAGACGTTCGTGGAGGGCGCCGTCGAGGCAGCGGCCAAGGCCGAGCACCACGTCGGCAGCGAGCGCCGGGCGGAGGCCAGGGACGATGAGGGCCACGGAGCGGCTCTGGGCAACCCGTTCGAGCAGGGAGCCAACGCCCAGCGCCGAGAGTGGTACACGCAAGGACTCCCAACTTCGCGCTTCGCGCTGCGCGAAGCGCGAAGTGCGAATAACTCCGCGCTCTCGCGCCGCCTCCCAGGGGAGAAGAGGAGGATGAGGAATCGGAGCCGAACCGCGAAGCGCGAAGCGCGAATAACTTCGCGCCCTCGAGGGCGCCCTTGTACATGCCGCTCTCGACGGCAACGGGGATGGCGTCGTCCCAGTGCTGCCCATCGTGCTGCCATCGCGAACGCTGGCTTGTGGACGAAGGGCGTTTTGCTGTGGCCACGGCGCGCCTCGGCCCCGAGCAGGCTCCCCGGGCCTGGGCTTCTAGGAGCGGCCCGAAGACCGGGGCCCCTGCCCGCGCCAGAGTGGCCCTCGTCTCGTCGTCTCGACTGCATGGCCTCGACGCTCGCTTGCACACACTTGTTTGATCCGCGGGTCGAGAGCGCACCTCTTCCGGTCGAAGCTAAGCGGGCCGCGCGAAGCTTGAATTAACCAGAGATGGGGGAGGAAAAGGGGGGCGCAGCCTCAGAACAGAAACTCGCTTGCACACACTGCCTGGGCCTTGCCTTGAACATCCTCTCGTCTAGCTCTGACGTCTGGGTATCCTGTCGTCCCCCACGGCGGCCAGGGAGGCCTGGACAACCGCTCCCTGGCCTCCCCACCGAGCCAGTCCGGGGCCGCCCACGGACGTTGCATGGATGGTCGCTGCCACGTTGCTTTGTATGTACGCCCTGGCAGACATTGTTCGGGCAAGTTCGCATCGGACCCGTATCGCTTGAAAGTCATTCGTCCAGGCAATGTGACTCTTTCATAGTTGGCTGAGTTTCAGGCTTGTACACTTGTGTTTATGCGTCGGATGTGTTGTGTTCGTTCCTCCCTCATGCGTCCTCCCTCCTCCTTGACTATTCCTCGCTTCTGCATCCTCATCCTTCCTCATCTCCCTTCCCCTTCCCCCCTCTCCTCCTCCTCCACCGCCTCATACACCACTTCCGTCACGTCATGACTCAGGCCACGACATCTACCTCATGCTTGTCATCCTGGTCGGTCTTGACTTCCACCTCTTGCACATCGTCTCTTCTCCGTCCACAGCCCCTCCCCTCTCTGCCCACCTCTACCCCCAGCACCAGCTTCTCTGGCCCAACCACAAGATCC
>CAUYUJ010009186.1:15000-22500 GCA_963575745.1 Prorocentrum cordatum
CGACATTATTGAGGGAGTTGCGGTGCTTTATACAACCATTATGGGTCTTGGCGCCGATCTGCTGAATCACGAACTGCACGCAACCGTTCAAGACCCCGCAGATGACTTTGATGGACGCGCTGTTGAGCCCAAGTGGGCGCGCATCAGCAGCCGCGCGAGAGACCCCAACAGACTCGGGCTCACCATTGGGGATCTTGACAGGCTGGGGGGGGGGGGGGGAATGCCGACAAGAGCGCCGAGAAGGAGGACGGCATGAGCTCGCCTGTTGCAATCCATCTGAGGACCAGCATGAAAACCCGGGGGCTAACCCGCTCCTCCACGCAGCATGACGAAGCCCATCAGGACCTGGAGCCGCCCACGACGCCCGCCTCAGAACGCGTTTGATGTCTCCCAGTACGGGGGGGCAGATGTTCGCGAAGTCGAGCCTACTTGAGAACTTCCTAAGATACTGATCACCACCATGCGGAATTCCGAGACCTTCGAGAAGACTGGAACCCAATATTTAGCCAGTCCAGCAGTCAGTGCATCCTCAGCCCCTCCGCCGTCCTGGTGTCCACCATGTTTCTCTCCATCACAATCACCCCCCTCCTCAATGAGCACCGCCTGGACATGGGGCTCAAGAGCTGGGATTGACGGGCCAACGAGCACTTCACCGCCACAAGACGCGATCGAGGACCTGGCGCTCTCTCACGATCTGCCTCAGCCTCAAGGGAACGCTTTCGCTGAGCTGCTTCCTGTCGCTGAGGATGAGCGCACAAGTCACGAAACTTACAAGGGCCCGAAAACTGGGGCACACCGTTGACGAAGCACGTGACACTCTGCGTCCAAGGGTGCTGATACCGAAAGACTCGCAACAGCCTCTCATCACCTCTCCAGATGGCACGAGCAAGAGATCTCGAAACCATTGCACGAGAGTGCAGCGAAGATGGCGAAGCCCTGAGAATCGCATCTCTGACGACGGCCCCAGCACATTGGCAAATTTAAATAGCAGCCTCTCGGGGCATCCTCGAGCATCTCTGCACTCCTCACCACCTCCTCCAGCTCCCGCACCACCTGCTTGCACATCCTATCCTCGTAGACCCATGTCGGCAGCGGTCGATTTCTAGCCGATGATGAATTGGAACGAGGGCCACACGTCACCGAGATAAGTACATGACCCGATCCTTGCAATGCTGGTGCGTTTGACACAAGACCCATGGAGGCGAACCGGTAAAGCAACGATCAATTTTGCCAGCTGGCTGGGTGCTCTCGTGCCAATGCGTCGGCTGGTCGTAGGCAAACTCTGTCATCTTGCGGGAGATGTTCTTCCAGATCCCGTCGCCAGCGTTGCCTGCACACGTGGAGGAGGCCCGCACACGAGCCGAGTCAGCATGGCGAAGAGCAGCATCTGAACTCCTCATCTCATATATAGCTGACTTGTTGAACGCGGTCGGACGTTCGTCCATTGCATCTGAGATATTGACATCACCTACTCAGATCACCGAGCAGAGCGTAGGAGCGGACTTAATCTCTTCGAGCTGCTGCAGGATCGTATCATGCATTTTACCAGTGGCCCCTCAGTCCAAGCTATGGTTATGGACATTCCAATGGTGGAGGACAAAACCGCTGAGAGCACAACGAATTCCTAAATACGTGACCCGTCCAGGTGCCAACACAACAGGGCCTGAAATATCAAGACTCCCATGTCGTGGGAAAAGCGTAGGAAGCCCGTCAGCACCCAGACGTCCAGTATGATACTGACAAAGAAGATGAGATATTTTCATCCGTCGGACGAGTTCAAGCACAGCAGCTTCATCACCATGAGTTTCCTACACCGTCATGATATAATCTATTTGCGCCAGCCTTCCCAGCAGAGCTGTCCGTTTCGAGGCAAGCTTCGGCTTAAAGTGAACAAGAGACGACGCCTTCCAACTCACATATTTGACAGTAGTAATACCCAGGAAGTTGCTACCCACACCATTGAGCATCCCGGACCATGAACGTCTTCCGTGCAAGGTCAGCGAGAGCCCCATGCGATAATCCCAGATCACCCAGCGCCGCTTGGTTCCGTTCCACCTTTGGAATTATCGTCGATGCATTCGGTGTAATCTTCGCCAGCGGTTCCCATGTCGATAGCAGCTGGCCAACCTCGCGATCTATGAACGTGATGATGCCCATCTCACTCTGTAGAGCTTTGCGAAGACGCTTGCACACAATATCCGTCGCGATCTCGTTTCGGTTCTTGTCAACTGAGACGAAGAGCGGCGACGAGCGCGAGCCAACCACAACGGAGAAGTCGCGCCACCTGCCGTTCGGGAGCTTGAGTGCACTCTGGGCCTGTCTCCTCTTCGATTCTCTTGCCGCAGGAAGGAGGAAAAGGAGGAGGAGTAGGTGGAGGAGGAAGAGTAGGAGAAGGAGGAGGGGGAGGTCCATAGGCCAAGTCGCCCCGATCCGACTACGCCATAGCTGTAACATCCGCGGGTTATCTTGAATATGCGTACACCGACTGCGGCAGCGAGCACGACACCACCCAGGCGCTCCGTACCCTTAATTGCTCATATATGGACAGGCACTCGTGCCGCAGAAACTCGGACCCAGCACGATGCCAAAATGCGCCAGAGCGGTGCTGGGAGTATATACGTCGGCAGCTTGGACCACGACATCGCCGACAACGCCCTAGACGCTATCTTCCACCTCTGCGGCAAGAACCGGACCTGCACGGTCCTGTCCGACCGGTTCGGGAAGTCCTGTATTTTTTCAATTTTCCCCGACCGCCCCCCCCCACACTGGAAATGGAGGGCAAATTGAGGCCTTCGGGTTGGGTTGGGGTGGTTTGGTGGGTGGTGAGCTACTGCTTCGTCCACTGCGAGGCCGAGGAGGCCGCCAGGAAGGCCATCAGGCACACCAACGGCATGCGGCTAGGCCGGAGGCCACCCGTGGGGTGACAGCCTGCCAGAGCCACGCACAGCGCAGCCGAGAGGAGCAGAAGGACCACCTCGAGCAGAACACCACGCCCAGACCGCCCAGCCCCACGCCCAGCCTTGCGCCCATCCATGCGCCCAGCCCCATGCCCAACCCGGCGGCCTGTCCGATGCCCTGCCCCACGCTCCCCTCCACGCCCTGCCCATCGTGCAGCCACGCGCCCATCCCGACTCCCAGCCCCGCGTCCAGTCTCACGCCACGTCCCTCCGACGCCCTTCCCGACGCCCTATTCCACGCCCTCCCGAAAGCCGATGATGGACAGCACGAGTACGGGGGCATCGATCACATCTCTTTCACCAGCACGTCGGCGACCAGCACGACGACGGCGGGCAGACCCATCGGGTCCTCGAGCCAGCCTGCCATCAGCAAACCGTCAGCAAGCATGCCCACCTGCACCACGCAGGCGACCAGCTCGACGACGATCAGCAGAGCCACGGGCTCATCGAGCATGCCTGTCATCAACACGTCGGCGACCAGCTCGACGAAGAGTTCATACCGCCAGTCGCCAGTCTCGCAGAAGCGCGTTCCCAACGGTCCCGCGACGGTCGCAGAAAGGTCATCACCAGTGCCGCCGCCTGCATCCACGCCTGCAGCGATGTCGGCATCGTCATCCGCATCCGCTTCGACGACGGTATCTCCTCCAGCATTGACAGCCACACCTGCATCGACGCCTACATCGACCGCAGCAGCACAGAAAATCCGAACGCAAGAACACAAGCATGCGTTGCCCTCCGCGACGTTCAGCCCAACACCCCACTCGACGCCCTCCCGACGCCCTTCCCCGAGCCCCTAACGACGCCCTTGCCGACGCCTTTCCCGACGCACCCCCCCCGACGCCACAACATGCGCCCGTCCCGACTCCCAGCCTTACGCCCAGTCCCACGCCATACCCGACGCCCCTCCCGACGCACCATCCTGCGCACTCCGAAAAGCCGACGATCGACAGCACAAGTACGGGGTCATCGATCACATCTGTCACCAGCACGTCGGCGACCAGCACGACAACGGTGCCCACCGCGAAGGAGTCGAGCGCTACGACGCTGTCCACTGCGACGGAGTCGAGCACGGTCACGACGGAGTCAAGCACTACCACGATCGGCCCTCCAGTGTTGGGCACAATCACGGTGCCCGCCACGACGGAGTCAAGCACGGCCTCGGCGGAGTCGAGAGCAAAGACGTTCCGTCCTTCGGTGTCGAGCGTTACCACGGTGCCCACCACCATGGAGCCGAGCGTTACGACGGTGCCCACCACGATGACGTCGAGCATGACCACAGCGGCACCAAGCATTAGGTCGGTCAGCTCTTTGGTAACTACCAAGGTGCTCACCCCGACGGAATTGAGCCTGACGATGCTGTCCACCGCGACGGTGCCGACCACTACCGCAGTGACCGCCAAGACGGAGTCGAGCGATGCGACGACGCCCACCACGACGCAGCCGAGCACGACCATGGCGCAATCGAGCACTACGATGGCCTGCCCTCCAGTGGCCGCCTCCACGTCAAGCTCTACGGCAACAATTCGCACGGTTGGCTTGACGAAAGCCAGATCTCGGGGTCATCCGGCAAACCCCGCAGCTGAGCGGTCAGCGGAGCCAACACGGACAGCAAGGTGACTACAATCCCGACAATCACGAATCTCGGTATCACGATTCAGCCAACAGCACCGTCCACGGCCACTTCGACGCCCAACCCGGCTTCCGACATGGCGCCCAACCCGAAAGCCTTCCCGACGCCTCCCCCGACGCCTCGCCCGACGCCCCAGCGGAAGATGGCAGCCACCGCGGCCCCGATGGCCGTGGACTGCCACCTCAGAAGCCAACAACGACCACCGCGACGGCCACCGCGTCATCATCGACGCTGGCATCGATCTCAGCACCGACTCCAGCAGCACCGACACCTAGGTCTACCTCAGCACCCGCGCCTGCACCGACGCCAGCGCCAACGGCTTCGGCATCTACACGCCGGTCGGAAGAAGTAGGTAGAAGCATGAAGTAGGAAGGCGGATAAAGTAGATTGGGTCCAGGTCCTCCCAGAGAATAACAAAACACAGCAAAATCATGCCGATTCTTGAAGTATGAAGGCGCTTGAAGTAGATCGGGATCTGGGAATCCAAGAATACCTACTTTCAACGACCGGCGTGTATGTCCGCACTGGTCCTCTTCAATAGCATCCAGCATCACGCAAGCATCGACACCAGCAGCGGAGCGTGTACCGACAGCAGCGACTTCTTCATCGACTTCGGCCTCCGCCACCACCAACGTGCCGTCCGCTGCTGTGCCGCCATGTCCTTCATCGCCGTGCCGCACCAAGTCCCCCGCCTCGACGCTCGCACCCTCGCCTGCCACGACTCCGACACTGGGCCCCGTGTCCAAGGCAAACGCCCTCCCCGAAGACATCGGCCACGCGACTCTGACAACCCGTTTCAAAGCAGCCTGCCGGGAGAAACCGTCTCAATGCAGCCTGACGTGACAACGAAGCGCCGATCCCAGCACCAACGCCGGTATCGATATTAGCGCCGACGTCAATGTTGACGCCATCGCTGTCACCGCGCCGCCGTCGACACATGTGTCGCCGACCACTGTGACACCCAGCGACCCCATCCCCGATGCCCAATCCGACGCCCAACCCCGCGTCTCATCCGACGACCTTCCCGACGCGGATCCCCACGCCCCATCCGAAGACGCCCCATCTGAGCTATCTCCGATGCCCTTCCCGACGCTTTACACAATGTCCCCACTTAATTCTGTATTTTGTTTAACGACATCTCCCAACCCGATGCCCTGCCCCACGCTCCTCCCGACGACGCTCACCCCGACGCTCTGCACGACGCCTCATCTGATGTTCAGTCCAGCCGAGAGAAGATTATTTCGGCTCCGGGCCGCACGACGTCGAGCAGCGCGGAGCCCAGGGCACTCCAGCAATCACCTCCACGGCGACGGGGAGCGGCAGCGTGGTGAGCGCGGACCAAAGCGGCGCGACGCAGAGCAGCACGACTCCGAGCACTTCTGCGTCCGCGGCCCCTGCCACGGCGAGCCCCGCGACGACGGAGAGAGCCACATCGGCAGCATGCTTCTGCGAGCCGTGCGGCGCCCGCGGCCGCCGCATCGGCGATGCATCGGCGATGCGTCTGCGATGCATCGGCGAGGTCGGCGTGGGGAAACACGGGCTCCACGTCGAGCCGCATGGCCGATGCATCGGCGCTGCGCCGCGATCCTCCGACCCCATCTACTCCGACCCCGTCTAGGAAGCCTAGACTACCCGACGCCCCACCCCTTCCCCGGCAGGTGCGCTTTGCCGACGACCTCCTCGACTGCCATGCCCCCTGCCAAGACGAGCCTTCCTCTCTCCCGCCGCGGGAAGTCCGCCGCTTCGCGGCCGCGCCCTCTCCGGCATCCCACGGCCACCTCGACGGCCACCTGGGCCACCCCGACGGCCACGACGCCTACCGACGGCCCCACGACGGACCACCGACGACGATGAGGGCACCGCCTAAGCCCCACGGAGCTTAGAGCTCAATGACCTCCGAACCGACGACGCCCCTCCCGACAGCAGGTCTGTTCGGCGCGTGCGATTCACCGACGCGCCATAGACTGCAGTACGGCTGGCCAGCGCTCTGAGACATCGTGGCGGGCCCAGAAAGCCATCGGTTCGCACCCAGCGCAGACGGTGGGACTGCGCACAGCTGTGCGGCAAGGCCGACAGCCGTCCCGACGAACCCCCCCCCCCCCCACCCTGCCGCTCCTGCACGGTTTCCCTGGGGGCCCTAGGCGGCGGGATTTCTCTGAAGCCCTCGCGCCTTCTGCTGGGAAGGCTCAGGAGGCTTTTCAGAAGGCCGGGGGACTCCCGAGCCTTCTGAGAAGGCCCGCCCCTTCTCACTTCCCCCCCGGGCTCGTCTCCGAACAGCCCGACGCCCTCCCTCGTCCACCTCCACGACCACCACCACCGCCGACATTAGCACTTCCGGGGGACGCCAACTCCTGCAACGGCCACCCTGCGCGCCCAGACACCAGCGTCGTCGACGCGGCCCTGAGGGGCCAGCCCCCGCCCAGGAGGCGGAAACGATGTCCTGGACCTTTTCCAAGCAGACATCTATCGGGTTGGGAGGATGGGGCTGGGAGAATACGGGGCACGACTGTGAAATAAGCACACTCAAGATACACGATACTGCGGATGATCTGGCCATCTCTCCACCACCCCATCCTTCCAGCCCGATAGTTGTCTCTCTGATTCTTAAAGGAGGGCAGGAGTGGTTTTCCTCGGGTTCCCGGGGCCATTTTTGAAGGCGTAGCCCCGCAGGCCTCCATGGCGGCCCTGACCAGTCGTTTTGTCCGGTGGGGCTGCAGGCGGGGTCGAGGCCACGCCTCCACTGGTCGCGCCCCGTCGGACTCAAGGACCATCAGCGGCACGAAGGAGGAAAAGGAGGTGGAGGAGGTGGGGAAGGAGGCATTTCCTCCTTGCACCCGTAATGTTCAAAGGAGTTTTGGCTCTCCCCTATACTCCTCCCCTCTTCGGAACCTGCCGCCGCTGGCACGCGGCGGT
>CAUYUJ010009186.1:25000-30000 GCA_963575745.1 Prorocentrum cordatum
TGGTAGTGGTAGTGGTAGTGGTAGCGGTAG
Source organism: Prorocentrum cordatum (assembly GCA_963575745.1). Classification (NCBI taxonomy): domain Eukaryota; class Dinophyceae; order Prorocentrales; family Prorocentraceae; genus Prorocentrum; species Prorocentrum cordatum. The sequence goes on from CAUYUJ010009186.1 coordinate 25,031, forward strand.
TATTATGAATAGTAGTAGTAGTAGTAATCATAATAGTACTAGCACTAGTACTAGTACTAGTACTAGTACTAGTACTAGTACTAGTACTAGTACTAGTAGTAGTAGTAGTAGTAGTAGTAGTAGTAGTAGTAGTAGTAGTAGTAGTAGTAGTAGTAACAGTGGTCGTAATAGTAGTAGTATGAATAGTTTGAGAACTAATCGTAGTCGTAGAAGTAGTAGTAGTAGTAGCAGCAGCAGTAGTAGTAGTAATAGTAGTAGTAGTAATAATAGTAATAATAGTAATAGTAGTAGTGATCGTCGTCGTAGTAGTAGTAGCAGCAGCAGCAGCAGTAGTAGTAGTAGTAGCAGTAGTAGTAGTAGCAGTAGTAGTAGTAGTAGTAGTAGTAGTAGTGGTGGTGGTGGTGGTGGTGGTAGTAGTAGGGAGGAAGAGGAGGGAAAGGAGGAGGACGAGGACGACCACGACCACGACGAGGAAACTGCCCCTCCCGCTGATGGCGAGGGGCGGGAGTGGGCGCCCAGATCTCGGCTCGCGGCCTGCGTGCGCCGCTCGTGGCCAGCTGCGAGCAGGGCCCCCCCCCCGCTGCACATGACCTGGCGGCGCAGCTCGGGCGCTTCAGCTCGCCCACTCGCGGCCTGCCCCTCGAGCACGGACCCCTCGCGCCAATTGGGCGGCGGCCGCCGCCGCCGCTGCCGCGCGGTGGGCTCGGCGGCCTCGCGCGGGATCGGGCGGCACAGCTCGGACCTCAGTTCAGTGCAGGGCCCCCTCGAGCGGACTGGGCGATGGCCGTCGGCGCTGCCACGCGGTGGGCTCGGCGGCCGCGTCCTCCCGGTGTCCCTCGGGGCGAGCGGCAGGCGGAGCGCAGGCGTCTCTGGAGCAGCCAGCTCGTTCGCGCAGCTGCAGACGCGCCAGCTCGTCGATGCGCTGGCTGAGCCTCTGGTCGGTGATCCACAGCTGCTGGTCCAGCGCCGCGACCGCCGCGGACTCGCGGCTCAGCGCGGCTGCGGTCTCGACCCGCAGCTCGGCCACGGCCCGCTCAGCGGTGACCTGCGAGCGCGCCTCCGAGCCGCCGATCATCCTGCAGCACTCCTCATGGATGGCAGCCCTGAGCTCCTCGGCATGGTGTGCCGACGCGCCACCCGGGCCCGCACTGGCCTCTGCCCTGGCGGCCGAGGCCGCTGCGGCCGCCGCGGCCTCTGCGGCCTGCAGCCGCGCCTCCAGGCGCGCAGAGGCGGAGGCGGTGGCTGCGGCGGTCGCCTCGGCTGTGGCTGCGGCGGTTGCCGCGGCCGACGCGACCCGCTGCTCCCAGTGCCTCTTCGCTTCCAAAAGCGACTCCGACTGCCGCTCGAGACGGCCCTGCACGACGTCGAGCATCTGCGCCGTGGTGCCGGCGTCCACCCTCAGGCGAGCCAGCTCCTCAGACAGGCCCTCCATCAGGCGCTGCAGCTCGATCACGAGGTCTTCGCGCCAGGCGGAGAACCTCCGTTCCAGCGACTCGGAGTCGGCCCTTTGGGGAGCCAAGCCGTCTGGGCTCGCGCCCCATCGCACCGAGTGCTTCTTCGCATCCAGATCCGACTCGATCTGCCGCTCAAGACGGCCCTGCATGGCGCTGAGCGTCTGCGCCGTGGTGCCAGCGTCCGCCTTCACGCGGGCGAGCTCGTCGGACAGGCCGTGCATGAGAAGCAGTGACTTCGCCTGCGCCTGCGACAGCGCCCGCACCTCAGCGGCGAGATGGCCGCCCACGGAGGCCAGTTCTCCGTCCATGAGGGATGGCAGCACCCTTCCGACGCGGTCGTCCACCCGCAGGTCCACCCAAGCCTTGAGCTGCCTCCCGTAGCTTGTCGCTGCCGTGTCTGCAGGCAGGGCCTCGCGCAGCATGCTCTCCAGGAGCTCCGCCTCGCTGACCACGGCCTCTGCCGCGCGAGCAGGCGGATCCACCGTTGCACGGCTGCGCCCAGGCATGCTCACAGACCACATGGCGACTTGAGGCGAAACGGCTGCGGCGCAAATGCAGTCGAGTGCGCTTTGAGAACACATCGTCTACAGATGCCTGCCGCCAGATTATGGAGCGCACGCTATGCCGGCCAGAATGGATGCTGATTGATGGTCGGCGCAGCTTTATTAAGCAGGACGGGCCTAGGGCAACCCCGGACGCCCCAATGAAGACCAATGAAGACTCCTCAATAAGTGGGCACGATAGGTGCCACAGGTGACGGCATTCGGTCCTCGCACCTTCGTCACTCAGGGTGCAGAGCTGGCCTGGTGGCGGGACTTGCCGCAGGAACCTGGATAAGGGGTGCTCGTTGATGGCTGGCGCGGCTTCTCAGCAGGAGGAGCAGCAGCGGCAGCGGCGGCCGTGGCAGCAGCAGCAGCAGCATGAGCAAAAGCAACGGCGCTAGCAGGATGCGCTACTGCCAGCCGCCAGAACTGTCGAGAACCTTGACGCGGCGGCTTTCCCACGTACCCGCCCGCTTCCCAGTAGCCCGATCCACTGCCACAGGAAAGGAGGGAAAAAAGGAGGAAGGGGAGTGAGCGGGGGGGGGGAGGCGGGGAAGGACAGGGATGGGAACGGGGATGGGAAGGGTGAGGGGCAAGAGGAACGCCCCAGGGGCCCAGGGGAGTCAGAAGGCAAGGGGTGTAGTAACCAGCAGGGGGGAGGAGGGGAGAATCTCGGCAGAAGGGCTGAATTCCCCAGAACCCAGCAGGGATTCAACTCTACAGCCTGGTTCCCGTGCTACTTTCGTGGGATAAAAATAATGCTAAACGAGGAGCGAACATATCTCACCAGAATAGGGGGTCCAACGACTGGGCACAACGTCATCTGGGGACTGAACCGAATCAAAATATTGTGTTGAGCTTGCTCACCAACTCTTGCACGAAAAGAAAGAAACTTTCATCTGGAAAGGGCGCGGATTCCAATTTGAAAACGTATGGCATTCGTGCGAAAGCATGTGTACTCACGTGCAAAAACCAACGAACTCCACATTAAAGCACGCGGGTGCGCACGACAACCCATATGAAAGCGTCTGGATATATGCAAGAGCACACAGCTTGGATGAACATATACGGATTCATCTGAAAGAATGTGGCTGTCATGAAACCATGTTGCACCACATGGCCGCATGTTGTCGTCAGGCATGTTTGACACACTCGCCTGATAAGCATCCGAAGTCAATGCGGAAGCAAATGGCCCTCGCATGAACATATGGAGCGCATGGCCACGCAACAGCGTAAACATGGTACTTGTGTTCTGTAAGTGCGTACACATGGTTCGCATGCATACATGTGTAAAAATGTCAGCACATGTACACATTCCCCAAAACAGTGCTTACCCTTAGGGGTTCTCACGTTTCTAAGAACCTGAGCCCGTGCGTCGGTCTAACGGCTATTTTGTCGCCGTCGCCGCCCCGTCGCCGCCGTCGCCGCTCGGCACCTCCTTTCGATTGTACCACATGGATGGCTTCGCGTTGCTTGGCGCTGTTTTACACTCAATTGCACTGCTTTGCATTGCTTTGAATTTCAGTGCTTGGTATTGGTTTGCACTGCTTTTGTCTCGGTTTGCATTTATTTGCGTTGCATTGAGTTGTTTTGCGTTGTCTTGCATCGCTTTGCATTGACATTCGTTCTATTGCTGTCCGTTGAGCTGCATTGTTTTGCATTGCGGTGCTCTGCATGGAATTGTTTCGCAGTGGGTTGCAGTATGCTGCATTGTGTTGCATTGCATTGCGTTGCTGTGCATTGCTTTGCATGGCCTTGCATTGCGTTGCCTTGCGTTGCATTGCTTTGCATGGCGTTGCTTTGCATTGGGTTGCGTTGCGTTGCAGCGCGTTGCATTGCACTCCTTTGCTTCGCACTGCGTTGCACCACATCGATTGCACCGAATGCGTTGCACATCCCTAAATTGCGACACACAGAGTCCTCCATATGTAAGCATGACATGGATTGTGCCACCTATGTTGCAGCACACAGACTGCACAACGTAGATTGCACAACGTAGATCGCACCACATGTGTTGCACTGAGCCTATTGCACCGCATAGAATACATCTATTGCACCAGACAGATTGTTCCACAAAGACTGCACCATACAGTGTTCACCAAATAGATCGCACTACATCGGCTGCACAACAAAGATCGCATCGCGTAGCTTGCATACATAAACCGAAACACCTAGATCGCACAAAATCGATTGCCCAACATACATTGTACACACAGGCTGCATCACATACGTTGCACCACCCAGATTGCACCACGTATACAGCACAACGTAAATCGCGCAACATAGACTGCACAAAATATATCGCGCCACATCGATCGCACCAAATATATTCTCGCTTCTGAACGGAAACTAGGATCTACCACCCCCGCCCACCCACCGGCTTGATCGGCCTCCCTGGGATAATCCAATTTACATATGACCCTGAGCCGTCTTTCAACGAAAGTAAGAACTTATACCATCCCAGGGAGTGCCGTTATCGTCTCCCCACCCGTTCTTTCCTGCTACGAGATACAATGCGCGCAGACACTTCTTTTATCAGAACTCAGCAGTGTTCAAGACTCCCGTGCAACATGACAAATACAACACGGGCGCGTCGTTGCGCGCGCATGCCGAAATTCTTCAAATACCCTCGGATTCGTAAAGAATTGAATGCCGAGGTCCCCAAACACATATAAAAAGCACAAGATATGTTTGGCAAGATGATCAAAAAATATGCGCGCGCGTTCTGTCTTACGAGGCCATTGGCTGTTCTGATTTTCATACATTGGGACCAAGCGAGTCTCTCGCATGCGCGCATGACGAAATCATTCAGACACCCTTGCGCGCTTCCAGGGGGGGCAAGATCCCTGTCAAATCATACCATGCAAGCCGCTCGCGCCCGTCGCGCGCGCATGCCGAAATCCTTCCGGAACCTTTTTATCACGGACACGTGGACACCATCATCGTCATCGGCGTGATCAGCAGCAGCGCAATC
>CAUYUJ010009187.1:0-25000 GCA_963575745.1 Prorocentrum cordatum
GGAGCTCGGGAGCTCGACCACAGGAAACCTTCCACGAGGAACCCAGCCCTGAGACCCCAGGATGTCCATTGATTTTTGGTGTGGGAATGTCACGCGTTCCATCGCCCCCCCTCGCTCGCCGCTCCTCCCCGGGGCGAAGGAGTAAGACAAAGTGCCTCGGCGGCCCAGGATCGGCCGACGAAGACGACCGACGACGGCGACGAAACTGCGCGGGGGGATGAGCTAATGCTGGGAGGTCTTCGTCCGAAGGATTGTGCCGGAGTGGGCCTCGGATCCAGCGGGGAGCAGAGAGCAGCAGAGAGCAGCGGCCCGTAGGGAGGCGGCGCGGGTCCTCCTCCCCGGCATTGCGCCGGGCCGGAAAATTGATCAGCGTGGTGTGAAACAAATCGATCAGTGTGGTGTGAAACATATCGATCAGTGTGGTGTGAAACAAATCGATCAGTGTGGTGTGAACAAAACAACAAATCGGATCCAGCGGGATCAAGCCGGAATCAAGCGGGATGAATCAGGATTCAGCCGGAGTAAGCGGGGTCAGGCCGGATAAAGCCAGACTTCGGACCAGGGCAAAATCAGAATTTTACCTCCCAGGAGTTGCATCCGAGTGCACGGGGGGTGAACAACCAAATCTATCGCCGCTGGGAGCGCTGCTCCCCGCCCCATGAGCAGGACGGGAGGGGAGGGCCTGTCCTATGCCAGGGCCACGTTACCCCCCCCCCGTCGATGGTGGCAGCTCATGGGAGCCTGTCTTACAATCTTGTTGGCTCTTGCAAATCGGAATCGACGCTAATCGACACTAATCGGCGCTAGATCGACGCTAGTCGACGCCGTCGTCGACGCTAATCGGCGCGAGATCGTCGCTAGTCGACGGTAAATCGGCGCTACCTCACCGATTCCACGATTCCACGACGCTATCGACGCTTGTGCACTCTAGAGACGGAATTAGGAAGGTAAACAAGGCTCATGATTTGCTACCGTCTTGATTTCTCCACGATAGACGCGACCGCATAACACAAGCACATGATGCCCGCCCACGGGCAAGAGAAGCTCGACTGAGCATCTGAGCCGCCTCCCCTCGTTGATAGACTTTGCTACAGAAACTACTGCTCTGGTGCTCATATTATCCCCCCCTCTCCCTATCCCTCCCGTTCGTCCGACACGAGCCGCAGGGAGCGCCAGTGGTGGTGCCTACACGGCCAAGGCTTGCCGTGGGCTTGCAAGAGCTTGCCGAGAGCTTGCCGAGAGCTTGCCGTGGCTCCCGCTCCTCCTGCTCCTGCTCCTGCCCCTCCTCCTCATCTGCCTCCTCCTCATCCTCCTCCTGTGAAGAACAAAGTGTCCTCTGTCGTCACGAAGAGCAAGAACTCGCACGCGTACACCGCCGAAGAGACGCCCACCTGGGACAGCCTGGCGGGCCGCAAGAAACTTGAGCGTGCGGACGCCGAGCCGAGAAGCTTAGGATGTGCAGAATGCGTGCACACCATGGGGGCGGCCGCCGAAAAAAACACCGCTGTAGAAATCTGCGAGCTGCGCGGGAAACCACAAGGTACCCATACCGCTACTCCACAGATCCCTCCCGGGGTGCGTTCTGACCAGAATTCCGAGGCGAACCCGGCGGTGGCGACGAGGGCCTCCCAGGAAGCCCGAGAAGGCGACAACGACGGAAGGGAACCGGTATCGGTACTTGTCCCTTCTTTTAGGTGGAAGTCTGCGAGCTGTGGGGCCGCAGCCCGAGGCAGGCATGGTCAGACGTGCTGCGCGGTGCACGGGCTGCCCAGAAGAGCCTCAGGAGTGCCCTCTTGCCGTGGACAGGCGCGGAGGCAGCCGCGGAACGGCGCGTGGCCCGGGTCGCCAAGTGCTGCCGCTGTGCACCACGCGGAACCCGCGAGGAGGGCATGGGCTATGCATGCGGTGCACACGGCAGGAGCGCGCCGCGTCGACTTCGGCGTTGGCTTCGGGCACCGCGGGAATCGCTCCGCGTTGAACCATCGGCCGTTTCCGAAACGTCCCACCCTTCAGCATCGAGCGAGTCTGGGTCGCCAAGGGCGTTCAACGTTGAACGCCGGCGGCGGGATCGCCGCCGGTCGACACGGCACCAACCTACCCTACGCAGCGTCAGGGTGGCCACGAGGCGTCGATTAGGATGCCATCGAGAGAGTGCTGCACGCTTGGGGGGCAAGCTAGCTTCAGCGGCGTTGCCCAGTCGGATTCAGGGAGCTAGGATGCAGCAGTACCCTGCCTGGAGAGGAGAGCATCCTGGTCCTGCCTGGCCCCCTCACCCTTGCACACTGGACGACGTGCCAAGCACTGCAAGTGCAATCTGGGGATCAAGGCTCGAATCTACACACGACTCGGTGAGCAAACGGCATGTTCAGCGCGGTGAAAGGGATGAGATGCCAATATGGTGCGAACACACTTATCTTATTCCATCTACCATCTCCGCTTCCCTATCCCCCCACATCCAGGCAAGGCACAACCCCGCTGCGCCAAGAACGCCTCTCTTCCTTCATGTAGTCCACTACGCCGCCTGCAAGCATGCCAACTTCCCCCTTCGACTTGAAGTCGTACGCGCGTAGCACGTGCTTCCCGAGGGCGTTCTGGCGCGCAACGGTTCACAAACTTAGCATGTCGCCAACAATCCACGATCGACCGTCCACGCCCAGCGTACGCCTGGCCAGGATGTAGGTGGGTAGCTGGCCTTCTCTGGCCCATCTTCGGGGAATTCAGCCGTACCACCGTTTACATGAGTACGGAGACCAACTACAATGACCACCCGTTCCTCCCCAATCCAACCTCTCTCCTCTACATTCCCGCTCCTCCTCCTCCTCCTCATCCTCCTCCCCTTCCTCCTCCTCCTCCTCCTCCTCCTCCTCCTCCTCCTCCTCCTCCTCCTCCTCGTCCTTTTCATACCCCCCATGCCTCCTTCTCCCCAACTTTGCTCCTCCTCCTCCTCCGCCTCCTCCTTCTCCTCCGCCTTCTCCTCCTCCTCCTCCTCCTCCTCCTCCTCCTCCCTCCCCTCCTCCTCCTCCTCCTCCTCCTCCTCCCCTCCCCTTCCCCTCTTGGGGGAGGCAGGAGAACGGGAAGCGCACAACCAGCGGTGTCTGTGCATGATGATCCGCCTCCTGATCGAACGGGCGCTCGTTCGCGGTCTGCCTGCGGAGCTCTAGGCGTGCGGTCCCTCCCGCGGACCGCCCGACCCGCCCGACCCGCCCATCAGGGTCCCGCCAGTTCGCGTGCTGGCAGGCCCGCCCGCTCGTTTTGGTGTCCCGATTGCCCGACCTGCCCGTCAATGCTCCGCCCGCCCGACCCGCCCGTTGGGGCCCCGCCCGTTCGCGTGCTCGCAAGCCCGCCGGCTCCAGCGTCCCGCCCACACGACCCGCGTGCCAGGGCCCCGCCCGCCCGACCTGCCCGTTGGGGTCCCGCCCGCCCGACCCGCCCGTCAGGGTCCCGCCCGTCACCGAGCGCCGGCTGGCGTGCCCCAAGGCGGGGGGGCCGCAGGCAGACAGGGGCGGCGCCGCGCGGAGCACGGGCCAGCGCAGAGCTGGGGGCGCGAGCGGCTCGCTGCCCGAGGGCGGAGCGGGCAGAGAGCACGCGCGCGTGCGGCCAGAGGCCTGCCAGAAGGACCCCGACCGTGCTCGATGGAGGAAGGATCCCATCCGCAAAAATCCCCGGACAACCTGGGCAGCGCGGTCTGATTTGGGACGGCAAGGCGGCCTGCCCCTTGGACCAAGCTGCGCCCGAATGTGCAAGGAACGCCCGAGGAGGCGTCGAGGGGACAGACAACCTGAGGAACCCCCGAGTCGCTTCTGGGCAGAATGTGCTCCTGAGTCAACAGCTCCAGCATGCGCCCCGCAATGCCAATGAAGGAGGCTGACCGAGCAACTAGCCCCGATAAAATTTGCACCTAGAGAACTACTGTATCAAATCCGCTTGAAAGAAACGTGTCTGCATCCTAGAAATGTGCTCGCAATAACGGGCGAAGACATGATCACGATCAGCCACCGTGCAATGCTGCTGCCAATGCGTGTCGGGCATGAACTGTCTCATAGAACTGTCGTGCGTAGCAGTCGTGAGGGTCCCCAAACGCAGAGAGGTCAGCATGCGCCTATCCTATGTCTCGAGGTTTACTCCCAGGACCCCCCCACAGCTGGCCCTACTCCCGCCCAGCCTTTCTCGACCCCACGCGGTGGCGGATATGCGCGACAGTGCTGCGCGACATCCAGACGGTCGCATACAATTACTCCCTTGTGATCAAACAACTCACGAAAGAGAAGATCAGAGCAGGAGCTCGACGATGGACACGAGATGCGAACGAAAGAGAATAACGATGGAGGGCCAGAGAAGACAATGGATGAGGAGGACGAGGACGCTGATGACGATGAAGGCGAAAGCAAGGGCGAGGAATGGTGCTGACGCATGGGCGGCGGGAGCGAGAGAGTTGGCCCAAGGTGGCGCTCCTTCACGGCGGTGTCCTCCTCTGGCATGCGGCTGTGGACGCCCACCTCTGGCCGATCAAGAGAGGACGAGAGCGCGGAGGAACATAAGTCGTATCTAGAACAAGGACTTACCGCAGACGGATCTACCCTTTCTCCGACCTTGTACGACGTCGAACGCAATGGCCGCGTTGTCTATATATATATATATATATACGCATCCATCCTGAAGGTGTATATTTACGTAACGACACCCCGTGCGTACATAGACGCCTGTGGCTAGAAAGTGAAGGCGGTACTTGGCATAGGCTCTAGTTATCGATCTCCCGGAAGCAGGTGCTGCCGCCAGCGCTACAGTGCGGGCGCGGCCGCAAGAAACCCTCGCAAGAAGCCCTACCCTGAGAACCCGTGCGCGCGGTGCACCTGAGGGGAAACCTGGAGCAACCTGAACGCAGCAGCTCCTTCAACGGCTGCGGGAATTCACCGCGCAGCGCGAGGAGCGAAAAAAACCCAGGATACCCTGAAGAAAGCACCTTGATGCGCGCCCCTACTGTAGCGCCCCCGCGCCCGCGCTCGCCCCGCCGCTCCCGCCCGCCGAAGGCGCGGCGCGGTGCGCGGGCCTGGACCCACGGCCGTCGGTCCAGGCCCGCACGCGCGCCGGCGCGCGCGTGCACCCGACCGGCCCGCTGCTGGCCTGCGCCGGGCTGGGCTGCCGCTTGGAGGATGCCGCAGGCGTGCACACCGACCACAGCAGCGGGGTCGACGGGGCGCAGACTGCACCGCGCGCGGAGCTCACGGCAGCGGTGCAGGCGCTCCGCGCCGCCCAGCAGCCGCTCGAAGTCGTCACAGATTCGCAGCACGTCGGGAACGGTCTCTCCGCGCTCGTCCAGGGCGGTTCCCCACAGGAGTGGTCGCCCTCTGGCTTGTGGGAACTCGTCGCGCCCCACTGCAGCTGCAGGCTCGCGAAGACGAGGTGACTCAAAGGCCACACGGGGACAGCGCGGCCGCGTGCGGGGGGTGTCCGCCGCGGACCTGGTGGGCAACGCCGCCGCGGACCAGCTGGCAAAGGCGGCGGCCTCAGCGCGGCTGCCGCCGCTGGACCTCCTGCAGGCGCGCGGGACACTGCACGCCCTCTGGTGCGGCGCCGCTGGGCCGCGCCAGGGCCGCGGCGCCGCGAGCCCCGCGTGGGCGGCGACGCAGGTGGCGGCGGGCGCGGCCAGCCCCGCCCATGCGCTGGGTGGGCGCCAGCGCTGCCGCCGCGGGCGCCAGCAGCGCGCGCGGGCGCCAGCAGCGCGCGCGGGCGGCGCGGAGCCTCGCTTTGGGAGCTGGGAGGCCCGCCCGGGGGTGCTGAACTCCGCCGGCCCCCTTGCGGGGCCATCGGGCTGCGTGGCGGAGGTGCCCTGCTCCCTGCACCAGTTGCAGGTTCCAGCTTCCAGTGTGACAGCTTTGCTTTCTGCTTCCCACTGACTGTTAATTGTCACTGAACGCGCGAGGGGGGGGAGCCGAAAAGGGACCAAATTACCACGCCCAGATCGCGTTGTCTGAATTCCTCGGGGTGTCGTGGGACACGTAAAAATACATGAGATTCGCGTCCCCGAAGCCATAATCCCTCGTACGTTACACTGTGTTCGCGTCCCCGAAGCCACGATCCCTTCTAAATTACACTGTGTTCGCGTCCCCGAAGCCGCGATCCTTCGCAAAATACACCGCGTTCACGCTCCTGAGACCACGATCTCTAATACATTACACCACGCTCTCGCCTCTAAAGCCACGATCACCCGTAAATTGCGCCACAGTTGCGCCCCCGAGGCCACGATCCTTCAGAAATTACACCACATTCGCGCCCCCAAGGCCACGATCTCCGGTAAATTACACATCATTCGCGCTCCCGAGGCCACGATCCCGCGTAAACTACACCACATTCGCGCCTGCGAAGCCACGATCCCTCGCAGGTCGCGCCACATTCACGCTCCCAAGGCCACGATCTCCTACAAGGCGCCCCAAGAGGCGCCCAAGACGCGCCCAAGAGGCCTCCAAGAAGCCCAAAAGATACCCCACAAGGCTCCAAGAGGTCCCCAAGAGGCGCGCAAACCGCCTCCAAGAGGCCCCCGAGAGGCTCCCCACGACATCCCAACACATATACGAGAGGCCTCAGACCCACAACCCAGGCACGGTGGCGGGATGGGCCGAAGGACATCAGGATCCGCCGCCCCCTGTTGATTCATCAAAGGGGTGCCTGGCGTGTTAGACCTTCTCGGTTTTGATTTTGGCTCTTTTTCCAAAAGAAGTCCCCCTGGGGCTCCGGCGCGTCCCGCCGGCCACCCGGAAGACCCGGTTGCCAACGGTTTTCCTGCCAGACGGCCCCAAGATGGCCTCCAAGACGGCCAAGATGCTTCCAAGACGGCCAAGATGGCCTCCAAGACGGCTCAGATGGCCCAAAGATGCCTCCAAGACGGCCCAAGATGTACCCTAGACGGCCTAAGATAGCCTGAAGATGGCCCAAGACGGCCCACGAGGCCCCCAAGAGGCCTCCAAGACGGCTCAAGAGGCCTCCAAGAGGTCTTCCAGGAAGGCCCGCAGAGGTCAAAATCATTGATTTTCCTTTGGTTTTTGGAGGTTTTTGGTATTTGCGCCTTTTCGGCTTTCCGACGGCCCCAGATGGCCCAAGGGACCCCCAAGATCGCCCCAAAATCACGCAAGAAGCCTCCAGGATGGCCCCGTGACGGCCCAAGAGGCCCCCGAGACGGCCCCCAAGAGGGCCCAAAGACAGACCAAGAGGCCTCCAACACGCCCAAGATGGCCTCCAAGACGGCCCCGAAGCGCCCCAAGAGGGCCCCAAGTCGGCCCAGAAAGGCCCCCAAGACGGCTCCCGACGGCGTCAGAAGTGGCAGGAACCCACCAAGATGGCTGAAGTTGGCTCGAAGCTGGCCCAAGACTGCCCAAGAGGCCCCAAAGAGGGCCTCCAGGAAGGCCAGAAAAGGCCAAAACATTGAATTCCCTTGGGTTTTTGACGGATGTTGACAATTGCTTCTTTTCGGCCTTCCGACGGCCCGAGACGGCCCAAGAGCCCCCAAAGATCGCCGAAAGATCGCCCAAGAGGCCTCCAAGATGGCCCCAGAACGGCCCAAGAGGCCCCCAAGACGGCCCCAAGAGGCCCCCAAGACGGCACAGGAGGCCTTTAAGACGCCCAAGATGGCCTCCAAGACTGCCCTGGAGCATTCCAAGAGGGCCCCAAGTCGGCCCATACAGGCCCCCCAAACGGCTTCCGACGGCGTCAGACGGGCCAGGAGCCCACCAAGACGGCCGAACATGGCCCTAAGACGGCCAAAGACGGTCCAAGAGGCCTCCAAGAGGGCCTCCAGGAAGGCCCGAAACGGCCAAAATCATTGATTTCCCATTGATTTTTGAAGGAGTGTGGCATTTACTTGTCTTCTGCCTTCCGACGGCCCGAGACGGCCCAAGTGCCCCCAAAGATCGCCCAAGAGGCCCAAGACACGGCCCCAAGAGGCCCCCAAGACGGCCCAAAATGTCTCCAAGACGCTCAAAATGGCCTCCAAGACGGCCCAAGAGCCCTCCAAGACGCCCTCCAAGAAGGCACAAAAGTGTCAAAATGGCCTCCAGACGGCCAAGATGACCTTCAAGATGCCCACGTGTTCCCCGAAGGCCAAACCGATTCGGGGAACACATGGTCCGATAGCTTGGCAGGTCTGGCCTCAACGTTCGGCGACATAGGCGCTTCCAAAAAGGCAGGGGGCGACGGTGATTCTCCGTAGGCGTCTTCGATCCGCCGCCCCCTGTCGATTCATCGCAGGGGTGCCTGGCGTGCTAAACGATTTCGGTTTTTGGTTTTGGCTTTTTTTCCAAAAGGGAACTCCCCCTGGGGCCTCGGCCCGTCCCGCCGGGGTCCTGGGAGATTCCCGAGAATCCGCATGTCAATGCCTTTGTTGCCCAACGTTGGCCCAAGATGGCCTCCAAGACGGCCAAGATGGCTCAGGATGGCCTCCAAGATGCCTCCAAGACAACCAAGATGGCCTCAAAGACGGCTAAGATGGCTCCAAGATGCACCCAAGACGGCCCAAGATGGCCTCAAGATGGTCTACGACGGCCCAAAAGGCCCGCAAGAGGCCTCCAAGACGGCCCAAGAGGCCTCCCAGAAGGCCCGACGAGGCCAAAATCATTGATTTTCCTGCGGTGTTTGAAGGATTTCGGCATGTGCTTCTTCTCGGCATTCCGACGGCTCAAGACGGCCCAAGAGGTCCCCAAAATCGCCCAAGAGGCCCCCAAGATGGCCCCGTGACGGCCCAAGAGGCCCGAGACGGCCCCCAAGAGGGCCCAAAGACGGCCCAAGAGGCCTCCAACACGCCCAAGGTGGCCTCCAAGACGCCCAAGATGGCCTCCAAGATGGCCCCGAAGCGCCCCAAGAGGGCCCCAAGTCGTCCCAGAAAGGCCCCCAAGACGGCTCCCGACGGCGTCAGAAGTGGCAGGAACCCACCAAGATGGCTGAAGTTGGCTCGAAGCTGGCCCAAGACGGCCCGAGAGGCCCCCAAGAGGGCCTCCAGGAAGGCCAGAAGAGGCCAAACACATTGATTTCCCAAGAGTTTTTGAAGGATTGTGGCATGTTTGCTTTTTCTTCAGCCTTCCGACGGCCCGAGACGGCCAAAGTGCCCCCAAAGATCGCCCAAGAGGCCCAAGACACGGCCCCAAGAGGCCCCCAAGACGGCCCAGGAGGTCTCCAAGACGCTCAAAATGGCCTCCAAGACGGCCCAAGAGCCCTCCGAGACGCCCTCGAAGAAGGCACAAAAGGGTCAAAATGGCCTCCAGACGGCCAAGATGACCTTCAAGATGCCCACGTGTTCCCCGAAGACCAAACCGACTCAGGGGACACATGGTCCGATAGCTTGGCAGGTCTGGCCTCAACGTTCGGCGACATAGGCGCTTCCAAAAAGGCAGGGGGCGACGGTGATTCGCCGTAGGCGTCTTCGATCCGCCGCCGCCGGTCGATTCATCGCAGGGGTGCCTGGCGTGCTAAACGATTTCGGTTCTGGTTTTGGTTCTTTTCCAAAATAACTCCCCGCGTCAGACGGGCCAGGAGCCCACCAAGATGGCCGAAGTTGGCTCGAAACTGGCCCAAGACGGCCCAAGAGGCCCCAAAGAGGGCCTCCAGGAAGGCCAGAAAAGGCCAAAACAGTGGTTTCCCATAAGTTTTTGAAGCATTTTGACATTTACTTCGTTTCGGACTTCCGACGGCCCGAGACGGCCCAAGAGCCCCCAAAGATCGCCGAAAGATCCCTCCAAGATGGCCCTAGAACGGCCCAAGAGGCCCCACGGCCCCAAGAGGCCCCCAAGACGGCACAGGAGGCTCTAAGACGCCCAAGATGGCCTCCAAGACGGCCCCGGAGCATTCCAAGAGGGCCCCAAGTCGGCCCATAGAGGCCCCCCAAACGATTGCCGACGGCGTCGGACGGGCCAGGGGCCCACCAAGACAGCCGAAGATGGCACTAAGATGGCCCAAGACGGCCCAAGAGGCCTCCAAGAGGGTCTCCAGGAATGCCCGAAAAGGCTGAAATCATTGATTTCCCAAGAGTTTTTGAAGGATTGTGGCATTTTTGCTTTTTCTTCAGCCTTCCGACGGCCCGAGACGGCCCAAGTGCCCCCAAAGATCGCCCAAGAGGCCCAAGACGGCCCCAAGAGGGCACAAAGACGACCCAAGAGGCCTCCAAGACCTCCTCCAAGAAGGCACAAAAGGGTCAAATGGCCTCCAGACGGCCAAGATGATCTTCAAGATGCCCACGTGTTCCTCGAAGACTTCCAAACCGATTCGGGGACACATGGTCCGATAGCTTGGCAGGTCTGGCCTCAACGTTCGGCCACATAGGCGCATCCAAAAAGGCAGGGGGCGGCGGTGATTCGCCGTAGGCGTCTTCGATCCGCCGCCCCCTGTTGATTCATCACAGGGGTGCCCGGCGTGCTGAATCCTTTCGCCTTTGGTTTTGGTCTGGGAACTCTCCCTGGGGATTCGGCCCGTCCCGCCGGCCACCCGAAAGGCCGCACACGGCAGCATTAACCACCCCAACGACCGGAAACAATTCTCCAAGATGGCTCAAGATGGCCTTTAAGATGGACACGTTGGCCCAAGATGGCCTCCAAGATGGCCTCCAAGTCGCCGAAGATGGTCCAAGATGGCTTCCAAGACGGCCCGAGAAAGTCCAAGATGCCTTCCAGTTCGTCCAAGAAGCCTCCAAGACGGCCCAAGATGGCTCCAAGATGGCCTCAGACTATCCAACAGGCCCCCAAGAGGCCTCCAAAACGTCCTCCAGGAAGGCCCGAAAGGGCAACAAACATTGATTTCCCATCGGTTTTGTTTTAAGGATTTAGGCATTTTCTTATAAGCTCTCCGACGGACCAAGACGGCCCAAGAGGCCCCCAACATCGTCCCAAGATGGCCCCGTGACAGCCCAAGAGGCCCCCAAGAGGCCCCCAAGAAGAGCCCAAGACGGCCCAAAATGGCCCCGAAGACGCCGAAGATGGCCTCCAAAACGGCCCAGATGGCCTCCAAGATGCCTCCAAGACGGCTAAGACGGCCTCCAAGACAGCGAAAATGGCCCCAAGATGCACCCACGACGGCCCCAGATGGCCTCAAGACCTTAGACTGCCCAAAGGGCCCGCAAGAGGCCTCCAAGACAGCCCAAGAGCCCTCCAAGACGTCCTCCAGGAAACCTGAAAGCTCGGAAACCACCTGGTCCGATAGTTCGCCCGACTCCGTGTTCCCCGAAGGCTTTCGAAACCCTCTCGGGGAACGCGTGGCCCAATAGTTTGGCCAAGCTCAAACCCAACGTTTGGCCACGCAGGCGCTTCCAAAAAGGCAGGGGGCGGCGGTGATTCGCCGGAGGTGTCTTCGATCCGCCGCCCCGGCGTGCTAGATCTGTTCGCCTTTGGTTTTGATTCTTTTCCATCAGAACTCCCTCTGGGGCTTCGGCCTGTCCCGCCGGCCATCCGAAGAGCTCATAATTCTCCCAAACATTCTGCCAAGACGGCTCAAGATGGCTTTCAAAATCGCCCTGATGGCCCAAGATGGCCTCCAAGATGCCTCCAAGACGGCCGAGATGCCCTCCAAGACGGCTAGGATGGCCCCAAGAGATGCACCCAAGACGGCCACAGATGGCCTCAAAGTTGTCGAAGACGGCCCAAAAGGCCCAGAAGAGGCCTCCAAGACGGCCCAAGAGCGCTCCAAGATGTCCTCCAGGAAAGTCAGAAAGGGCAAAAATCATTGATGTTCCTTTGATTTTTGAAGGATTGTGGCATTTTCTTCTTATCAGCTCTCAGACGGCCCAAGACGGCCAAATAGGCCCCCAACATCGTCCCAAGAGTGCCCAATAGGCCTCCAAGATGGCCCCATGACAGCCCAAGAGGCCCCCAAGAGGCCCCCAAGAAGAGCCCAAGACGGCCCAAAATGGCCCCGAAGACGCCGAAAATGGCCTCCAAAACGGCCCAGATGGCCTCCAAGATGCCTCCAAGACGGCCAAGACGGCCTCCAAGACAGCGAAAATGGCCCCAAGATGCACCCACGACGGCCCCAGATGGCCTCAAGACGGCCTTTGACTGCCCAAAAGGCCCGCAAGAGGCCTTCAAGACAGCCCAAGACCCCCCCACGACGTCCTGGTGTTGTCCGACAGCTCGCCCGACTCTGTGTTCTCCCAAGGCTTTCGAAACCCACTCGGGGAACTGGCCCGATAGTTTGGCCAAGCTCAAACCCAACTTTCGGCCACGCAGGCGCTTCCAAAAAGGCAGGGGGCGGCGGTGACACGCCGTAGGCGCCTTCGAGAACGCACGCTTCAATGTGCGCTGATGACTCCTATCTGCCCCCGCATGCTGCTCCCAGATGCGCCAAGGCAGCGCTGAGACGCACCGACGCGACTCTGTGATATCCCAGTATGAGAGAGGGGGCCGGCGGCAAGGGGCGAAGCCCTTACGGATAATCAAATGCACACACCTGGGCTGCGAGCCGCGCGCCTGGAGCTTTCCTCCCGGCTCCCCCGCCCCCCTCCCTTCTGGCTTCTGTGCCACAGGGCGTCGCCGGATGGCGAAACAAATGTTCCTGCCCCCTCGGAGGGAACCCCTCGTATGTCGACGACCTCTCGAGATGGGTGCTGAGGCCGATGCGTCCTCCAGAAGGGCAAAGGCCACATCCCCCCCCCCCCAGTCCTGGCTGGTCTGCCAGTGCCAGTCCCTGGAGCCCCCCCCTTTCGAAAGAGCGCCTTCGCAATAGCGGCCATTACCGGGGATGCTCCCCCCACCCTACCCAATGACGTCACGATCCACGCTGGCGCCGTTTGGGAAGTGCTGGGGGTAGCAAACTCCCAGACGGCGCCAGCGCGAATCGTAAGGATGCCAGCCCTCTCGCCGCCCCGCTTCCCCCCCGGTAAAGGCGGTTTGAAAGAAAACCGGCCCCAAAGCGGGCAGCGCGCAGGCGAGAGGTAAACCCAGGGCCGCCATGGCTGCGCAGCGGCCACCCTAACTGTGTCGGTTCGCAGGCGGCCCGCGTCGGCTCTCCCTGGTGCTCCGTCCCAGACATCCACCCCTCGATTCTGACAAACGCCTGCCAAGGGGGGCCATCACAGAGGGCATTCTTCACCAGGGTATGACTGACACTGACGGAGGCCAGCGAGAGGCCCCCTTCTCTCTCTCTCTCTCCTCTTTCTCCCTCCCCGTCCTCCTTCGTCCTACCCTCCATCCTCCTGGGTGGTAGTGGGCGCCCGCCTCCAGCGCGTACGAGATCGACCCCATCTCCTTAAGGATCTGCATGTCCTCCCCGGCGCTGGGGCGTCGAGGCCCCTCCCCGTGCCTCCAGGAGGAGGCAGGAGGAGCAACAGCAGGAGGAGGCAGCACGCAGGGGGAAGACTGGGGAAGAATTCCTTCGGCATGGCTCTGGGGGGGGTCGGGTTTCTGGATGGCTCCAAGTGGGGCACGCGTCTTCAGGTCTGATATCCGCCCGTGCACGGAGGAGGGGCCTGGCAGCGCCAGCAAAGGAGGATAACGGAAGCAGAGGAACCGCCTCCCAAGGGGGGATAAGAGGGGCGGCGCCCGCAAACGCGCGCTTGGCGAGAAGAATCACTGCAATTCCTCGGTGCGCGAGCTCTCGGATACCAGCGCAGCCGCGAAAACCGTCGTTCTGCAAGGGGCGGCGGGCCTTGGCGTGATGCCCGCGCGTCGTTTTCGCGGGCTCCCCACGTCTGGCGTGTCACCGCCGAACAGATGCCTAGCAACACCTGCACTGCTTCTCGTGGGTGCACCCCCGCTTCTGTCACAGAGCAGTAGACAAAAATCAACGCCGATAGGAACCACCCCGACGCCTGAAGCCGCTTAGTAAACGCACCCAAAAAAGGAGTAAAACAGGGCAGAGCTGTTTAGTAAACGCCAAAGGCCGTTGTATTTCGGCGGTGGACAGACCTTCCCTTAATACACCACCTTTAAAGGACAACGGCCTTCGACCGAAACCGACGGACCCGGACCCGCAAAAATGACGGCCGCGACGCCCTCTCGCGAACCGAAAACGGCCAATTCGCTAATCGACGTTTCAGGGGAGGGGGTCTGTCCACCCCTGAAAAAAAAGGGTGGCACGGGTGCTTCGGCACGAACCGCACTAATCCCTTCGCCGCGCATGGGTGGACACGGGGCCCGCATGCTCGGCGCCTAGATGGCCACCCACACGCACGAGTCCTGCGATCATGCGTCGGGGGTTGCCGGAGGCGCCCCCGGCCAAAGGTGCCCCCAGCTTGTCGCTCCGTTTTGCAGCCCCTTGGGCTCCGGGCCGCGTGAGGGGCGCCCTGGAGGCCGCGGGGGCCCCCTTTGCATATCCTGGAGGCGCCTTGGGCCAAGGGCTTTTGCAGCCCCTGCGGCCCTCTGGGCCTCGCGAGGGGTGCTCTGGAGGCCGCGGGGGCCCCCCTGCAAATCCTGGAGGCGCCTTGGACCAGGGGGCACTTCTAGCAACGCCCGAGTGCATCTGGTTCAGCTAACGTCTGTCTCTGGCGCCGCGGGCGCCGCTCATCGCCTCGGCGAAGACGACGCTCGCGCGACCCCCCCCCCTCTTCTGGAGCGGCAGTGGCGTCGCGCTAAAAAGCAGCTACTCGTGGACAGGCTGGGTATTCAAGAAAACATTACACTGCGTGGAACATCTAAGAAAAAGATGCGTTGCGTCATCTGTGAGAAATACGCCCCCGCTGCATAATTACGCAGAAACCGCTCGCTGGATTAGCGCGGCGGCACGCGGCGCGCGCGAAACGCAACTGCGCGCACTCGCCCAAGGGCGATCCACCCCGGACAACTCGAACGCCTCGCTTGCGAGTCGACGACGCAGACCCCGCCGAATCTGCACATCTCCGACGCCGCGTCTGCGACGGCAGCGGCGGCGGCGATGCGGCGGAAGGCAGACAAGGGGGCACAAGCAGCAGCGCAGCCGCTGACAGGAACGACGGCGCCAGGAAAACGACGACAAGGCCGATGAAACCCGCGAGCGAGGAGCAGGAGAAGGGGCAGGCTCGCGGCATCGCCCGGAAAATAACGCTGGGCGAAGAGGGTGCGCAGAGGGCGGGAAAGGTGGGCGACTAGAACTTGCGCGGGGGCGGCGGCTAGAACAGCCTCGACGGGGCTGCTGAGAACGGGCCCTCGTGACGAGGGGAACAGCGCGATGAAGCGGGTGAAAGTCCGCCTCCGGAGGCGGGCCCGGGCCGCGCGAAGCTACAGGCCGACTCGCCACTGCAAAGGGCCACGGGCCACCCAACACTTCTGCGACCCAAACTCTCATATGGCTACTGTACCATGATCGCGCGAATGCAGATGGCAAAACGTCCTGCGTCCCCCCGCGCGCCGACGACGTCGTGAGCACGCCGCCGCGGCCCGCGCGGCTGCCGCCGTGCGGCTTGCGAGTAAGCCAGCAAGAACGCCCCCCAGACTACCGCCGACGACGTGGACCCCCCTGTCCCTCGCCCCTTTCCCCCCGCCCACCTCCCTCCCAAGCCCCCCCCCATCCGATCTCCCCCCCCCCCCCCCTCGCGCATCAGCCGCGCGCGGCAGTTGCGCACCCCTCGAGCGTTCGATGGCCCAAATAAGGAAACCCGCCAAAGGTCCCAGCGTCAGCGGCCGCGCGCGAACCTGGGCACCGCTCGCGCGCGTCGCGGCCCCATGGGGGCATCCACCGAAGGCCCCAGAGGCGGCGGCCGCGCGCAGCACCTGCAGAACACTCGCGCAGTTCGCGGCTCGACGGGGGACCACGCCGAAGGCCCTAGCGGCAACGGCTGGGCGCGGCATATTTGCGCAACTGTCACGCGCGTCGTGGCCACGCAGGGAGCTCCGCTGAAAACCGCGACCCCGCTGGCACCGCTCGCGCGGCGGCCCTGGTTCATGTCGGTGCGCCCCTGTCACGCGCCCCCTGGCCCCCGAAAAAATTCGACCAGAAACTGTGATCAGAACTGCAGATGGGCGGGCCCTTCGCCAATAATTTGCTGAACACGCGCAAGCGACGCCAGGCCCCGCGCCGCGCCAATTAATGGCGCGCCCCGCGGCGAGAGACTACAAAACCGAACCATGGAAGCCGATTCCGCGCGCCGCTGCAAGACGCATGATCGCCCTGAGCTGCCATGACAATCGGCTTTCTCGGCAAGGCACTCGCTGCGCACCGCAAAAACCGCGTGCGTTTGACCGCTGACACATTATACCATGATGTCCTTTGATTTACATATGTCGAATATGTTGTTGTTTACCTGTTTCCGTAACCTATTATTCGACATACCAACACCTCTCCATATTACCTTCGTCCTAAGCGTCATGCTGCGATGGGCTGAGGATCTCGCCCAAGAGCTCCAGGGAGGGGGCGGGGACCGGAGACTCCTACGAACAAACTGGTGTGAGCACGGGTCGGGGATCTACTGACCCAGGGTCAATCCAGACCCGGGTCGGTCAGGCGTTGCAAGATCCTGCGGGATCCTGCGCCAACTCCCGGGTCAATGCGACCCTGGCTCTGCAGGATTCTGCGGAATCTGGCGCCCTGGCTGACCCCGTTTGCATGGACCCCCCGTCTCAAGGCTCCCGAACGGGAGGTCTCCAGAGTATGCCGGCCCTCGTCTGTGGAGTCCGCGCGGAGCACATTGCTCCCCCGTTTGCATGGACCCCCGTCTCGAGGCTCCCGAACGGGAGGTCTCCAGAGTATGCCGGCCCTCGTCTGTGGAGTCCGCGCGGAGCACATTGCTCCTCTGGTCCTCCTCCTCCTCCTCCCGGATTGTGGAGGCCCGCCCTCCCCCCCCGGCAGCTGGGTGAATGGACCAAGCATTTTGTTCGAGACACAT
The DNA here is from genome assembly GCA_963575745.1 of Prorocentrum cordatum. NCBI lineage: Eukaryota > Dinophyceae > Prorocentrales > Prorocentraceae > Prorocentrum > Prorocentrum cordatum. The sequence continues at coordinate 16,766 of CAUYUJ010009187.1, forward strand.
CCTCCCCTGCTGCATCCTCCTCTCCTTCATTCTCGCCCTCCTTCTCCTGTTCCTCCTCCTTCTTCTCCTCCTCCTCCTCTTCCTCCTCCTTCTCCTCCTCTCCCTCCTCGTCCTCGTCCTTGTCCTCGTTCCCGTCCTCCTCCTCCTCCTCGTCCTCCTCCTCCTCCTTCTCCTCCTCCTCCTCACCCCCCTCCTCCTCCTCCTCCTCCGCCTCCTCCTCCTCTTCCTCCTCCTCCTCTTCCTTCTCCACCTCCTCCTCCTCCGCCTCCTCCTCCTTTGCCTCCTCCAACTCCTCGCACCACTCCAGCCAGCGTGTCGGTAGGACGGCCCAGGCAGTTCGCATGAAGCCCCATCACTTTGTGCAATGCTGTCGGCTGATATTCACAAGTGGCTGGTGAGACTGTGCGGCGCTCGAGTTTCACTCTCTCTGGATGCCAGCGCGAACAGACTGGTACGCCCACCTGGCGCCAAACTGGCGCAAGAGCGACACAGAGCCGCCAGGTCACTCCCAGGGCACCATGCATCTCATGTCGGGCTGCGCGCCAGAGCGAGGCGCGGCTATCTTCGCCTCCCCCCCGCGCATGTCCCCCCCCAAGGACGACTCTTGAGGCCATCGACATATAAAGGGGCCCAAAGACACACAAATTCGCTGGACCAACGGCCAAAGGCGTGCTAAGATCTCCGGTGACAGGTTAACAATATTCTAGTTCGAGCGCGCGGGGCCGCCCCTGGGAGTCCCCGGGCAAAAAGTACCCTGGCAAGGTCCTGGCAAGTCCCGGCAAGGTCCCTGCAAATCTCGGCAAGGTTCTAGCAAGGTCCCGGGAAGGTCCCAGCAGGCTCCCAAAAGCGTTCCAGGAGCTCTTCGAATGGCCTCCAAAAGAGCTCAACATTGCCCGAGACGGCCCAAAAGCGATCCAAGACGCCAAAGATGGCCTCCAGACAGCCCAAAGCGCCTACAAGACACCCCCAGAGGCCTCCAAGAGACCTCCCAAAAGGGCCCACATTGGCAGAAAATGATAAGTTTGTTGTAGTTTTTGATGGTTTCTAGCGTTCTCGCCTCGGGGGCTTACAAGCGCTCCAAGACGGCCCAAGAGGCTTCCATGATCGCCCCAGCACAGCCCAAGAGGCCTCCAAGAGGGCCCAAAACGGCCCCAGGGGGCCCCAAGACAGCCCCAAAGGCCTCCAAGAGGGCCGAAGAGGCTCCCAAGACGGTTCCAAGAGCGGGCCCAGACGGGGGACCCGACCGGACATTCTGAGCTCTACGCGCAGAGAGGTCCCATGGATGCCCCCAAGAAGCCCCCAAAAAGCTCCAAACAGGCACCCGAAAGGCCCCAAGAGGCCCCCAAGATGCCCCCGAGAGGCCCCAAGCGACCCCACGAGGCCCTCAAGAACCCCCCAAGAGGCGCACTGCCGACGACCACTCGGCCAGGGGCCGGCGGAATGAGCGAAGCGAGTCAATAAATAAACACAAAATCAAAAGATTTCACATATTTCCGCATATTTTCTGGATTCTCGCCCCCCCCCCCATTTCCCATAGTTTCCCATATTTTCAAGGGCATCGGCGATTGTATGTATGTAATGTATATCTGTGATATGTACATATATATAGAGAGAGAGAGAGAGAGAGAAAAAGAGAAAGAGAGAGAGAGAGGGAGGCGTGCGTGGGTGTGCTCATTTTTCCTTCCTGAACCAATCAAACTCTTTTTTTACTTCCTGTAATTAAACAAGGTCGGAAACAAAAAACACGTACATTACGAGTGGCGGGCTGCTTTCCAATCCCACGACTTTTTGAAAGTCGGGGCCGACGTCGGGGTGGTGTGGTGTATAATGTTGGTTTCCGTTTCCCGCACGCGCCAAAATCCCGAAACCCGCACGCGCTAGGATCCGCTTTCCTGCGCAAGCTTCCGCGCAGGGCCGAATAGGGCGTCGATGTATAGAATTCGAATCCCTACAATTTGGGGCGCGAATGCCTGGGGAAACTACGCAATGCTTATGCACCGAGATCCTGCATATACTACGACCCGCTTTCGTGCGCACGCCTCCGCGCAGGGCCGGAATGCATGGGGGTGCGAAAGCAAACCACGCGAGTGGGGCCGAGAGCTCAGAACAAAACAACATCAAATGTTCCTTCCTGGACAATGCCGAACCATCGACGGGCAATCGCAAGCAACGCCAAGCAGTGCCAAGCAGGGTTGGCGCGCCGCGGTCGAAACGTAGGTCGGGCATGTCCCCCTACAGGGGGATTTTTTGGACGAACCATGAAAAATACCCCCCCCAAAAAATACCCCCCCAATACGCAAACAGCTTCGAAAAATCGTCGACGACGGGTACCCCCCGAACAGCGCCTGAACGTCGGTCCCCGCGTTGTCCGCTTCCCTTGCTGGTTCCCGCGCTGTCCGCTTCCTTTGGTTAGGAAGCCACTGCTGGGAGGTCTTCGTCGGAAGGGGTAAGGAGGAATTAAGCCCCATTGCGGCTCCAAGAGGGCATCCAGGAAGGCCCGAATGGGCCAAAATCATTGTTCCTTACGTTTTTGAAAGATGATGGTGTGTGTTTCTTTTCCGCCTTTCGACGGCCCGAGACGGCCCAAGAGCGCCCGAAGATCGCCCAAGACGCCTCGAGGATGGCCCCAGAACAGCCCAAGAGGCCTCCAAGACGGCCCCAAGAGGGCTCCGAAACGGCCCAACAGGCCTCCAAGACGCCCAAGATGGCCTCCAAGACGGCCCTGGAGCACCCCAAGAGGGCCCCAAATCGGCCCAAAGAGGCCCCCAAGACGGCTTCCGACGGCGTCGGACGGGCCAGGAATGCCCTGAGACAGCCAAAGAAGCCTCCGAGAAGCCCCCAAAGGCTCCCAAGAGGCCCAAGGATGCCCACAAGATGCCTCCAAGAGGCTCCCAGGAAGCTCCCAGGAGGTCCCAAGAGTGCCCCCAGAGGCTCCCAAGATGCTGCCTCCTCCTCCTCCTCCTCCTTCTCCTCCTGATCTTCTCCGCCATCCTCCCCTAAGTGTTCCCCGAAGGGTTTCCACAACGGTTGGAGGAACACATGGTCCGATGGCTTGGCAGAGCTCTTGCCACAGCGCTCGCCCACATAGGCGACTCTAAAAGGTAGGGGGCGGCGATGGTTCGCCGTAGACGTCTTCGATCACACATTCCTTCTAGCGACCTCCTCCACTTCCTCCTCTTCCTCCTCCTGTTATCCTCGACCAAACGGACGATCAGCTTCGCCCAGTGCTCCTGGCGGGCCGGAGCGGGCTCGGGCGGGGAACGCCAGATGAAACAGGAGAAGACGGAGGCGGAGGAGTTCGACGATGACGGTGACAACGAATGACGATGACGAACACGATGAACACGACGACGATGATGTTGATGATGATCATGCTGATAATGATAATGATGACGATGATGATGCTGCTGACGATGATACAGATGATGAAACTCATGATGAGGAGTATACTGACAATGAACATGACAATGATGATAGTAATACTACTGATGATGATCGCGCTGCTTCTGATGATGATAATGGGGAGAATGAGTACGGGGATGATGATGATAATGTTGATGATGGTGATGGTGATGAATATAATGCTGGTGCTGAAGATGATAGTGATGCTGGTGCTGCTGTTGATGATGATGATGATGCTGCTGATGATGATGATTATGCTGAAATGGATGATGATGGTGATTATGATGATGATGCTGATGATAAGAATGCGGATAATGATGACGACGATGATGATGATGATGATTATGATGATGATGATGATGTTGATGATGATGACGATGGCGATGATGGCGACGATGAGGATGACGATGACGAGTATGATGATGATGGTGATGATGATGATAAAAATGATAATAAGGATGATGATGTCGAAGATGATGATAATGGCGATGATGATGACAACGACGATGACGATGACGACGGTGCTGATGATGATGCTGATGCTGATGCTGATGCTGATGCTGATGCTGCTGATGATGATGATGATGATGATGCTGATGATGGATGGGGGCGAGAGCAAGACGGGGAAGAGGAAAAAAAAAAGGACGACGGGTGGCAACGGAAGTGGGGACAAATCCAAGACGGGGCAATGAGGCGGGAGGAAGGCGGGGCACGCACAGGAAACCAGGACGGGGAGGGAGGGTCATCCTGCGTACGAGGGCTGGGCGAGCGTCGTCTGGGGAGGCATGGTCGGTGCCGAGTCTCCGCAGGACGAGTAAAAGAGGATTCGGGAAGGCGCGTGATAGGGCGGCAAAGTGCGTGAGATGGGGGTCTTGCCAATCACGGCGTATCACGCCCTGTGCAGAGCAACCGAAGTGACAAGAACAAAGCTTCAGACCGTGCCCCCTGTGAGATGTGCAAAGTGTCTTCACCACGCGCCACTGGTGGACCCGGAACATCTGCGCTAGCTAGCGCCGAAATGATTGTCAGCGAAGCTCTACATCGGCAGACCATGAGGTACGACAAGGAAAGTGGGAGCGTCAATAGGAGGGTGGATTTGCGCGCCCGCAACGGGTACGGAAAAAATGGGTACGATGCCCAACAGCAAATATTGTCCAAAAGCGACAGCGGCCGCAATTGGACAATCGCCGTTCTTGTCTCAAGAAGACAACGTCCGCGGCGACGCCGACATCGCATCCGATTCAAAATGGGCAGGAAATGCTGTTAGTCTTCGCACCCATTCTTTCCGCACCCGTTTTGTTTATCCAGAGCGGGGAGGAACAACACTCCACGTTCCTCCACACCCAACATGAGCTTGGATCCCACGCTCTCACTTCCAGACTCCACCTGCGGCAGCACACGGGTCGTCAGCGGCGAGGCGCAACCAATGCCCACGCACGCTTGCCCACGCTGCGTGGTTAAGGCTTCCGCCACTCAACGAGCTTAGACGAATCGTCTGCGTTTTGAGAGTGGGCGCAATGAGTTTGAAAATTTGGACTGGCTTGATACAATATTGTTTGACTGTATTTGACTGCGTTGTTGAACTGTACTTTGTAACTGTGTGGCTTGCGTGCCGTTCCCATTACGATTATACGTGATTGCCAGTCAGCGTCCCCTCTGCAACCGCAGAGGTGGCAAAACATTGTAGAAGTGAGGGCCAAACCAGATGGAAATACAAAGCCCTGGATCGCCGAGTCTTCTTGCAACTTGTATATCTATGCTTGGCCGTTGCGGCGCATCCTGCAAAGCGTATGCAGAAGACAGGGCAGGAAAAGGAGGGGGAGGAACAGGGCACATAAGAGAAGGGAGGAAACGCGAACAGAACGGGCGACCACACGATTGCCAAAGCCCTCCAAACCCTCCACCCTCGATCCTCGACACTCCTCATTCTCACCATCCTCGACCCTCGATCCTCGACAAACCCTCGACCCTCGATCCTCGACACTCCTCATTCTCATCCTGGACCAGGCAGCACTGGTGAGAGGTGGAGGGGCTGAGAGCGGAAAGGCGGGGGGCGAGGGGAAACCGAGACGCGGGGAGGCCTCCGAGGCCCCCGGAGGCCCGGAGAGGGCCCGCATCACTCGAAAGCCCCGCAGACAAAGATATAGAGAAGCTCGAGCACCGATCCTCGAACCTCGGCGGCGACAGGGCGCGAGGGGTGCAGCAGAGAGAGAGGTTAAAGCAGGGCTAGGATCGGGATAAATCGCTCCAGAGCGTTCCGGAGCGCTCTCAGAGCGTTCCGGAGCGCTCTGGAGCGCCCGCGGCGCCCAATACATCCTCCAAACCCGCCGATTCTCAGAGATTCCGAGTTATCCCGATCCGATTTTGTCCCGATCTTCGCGTCGTTTTAAGGGGTGCAGCAGAGAGAGAGGTGGAGAAGGGGGGATATCGAGGCTGCCAGGGGGCGGGGCGGCACGGCCGGCCGCTCGCTCCGCCTCGCTCGGCCTGTGCGAATCGCCCGGCACCCGAGCAGCTCGCGCTCCGCTTTCGCTCGCGGAGCCGCCCGCTCCTGACTCTCGCCAGGGCCAGGAGGAGGAGGAGGAGGAGGAGCAGGAGGAGGGAGGAGGAGGAGGAGGAGAAGCAGGAGGAGGGGGAGGAGAGAGGACGAGGAGGAGGACGAGGAGGAGGAGGAGGAGGAGGAGGGAGGAGGAGGAGGAGGAGCTCGCCTCCGCCGCGGACCACCTCTCGCCTCCTCCTGCCCCCGGGCTCCTCCCCGGGCGCCCCCTCCCTCGACCCCGCCCCGTGGGCGGCGCAGATGCCCGCCGGGGCAGAAGCCGCCCAGGGCTTCGCGAGGCGGCTGGGGCGCACGCCGGCAGCACCCGAAGACGAGGCTGGGACGAGGAGGAGCTCGTGACACATCAAAATCGAGACTCTCTGAGGGGTGAGGATCTCTGACAAATCGAGCATCTCTGAGGGATGAGGATCGACAGATCGACAAATCGAGAATCTCTGAGGATGAGTTCGTGTCAAGACACATCGAGAATCTCTGAGATCCAGCGGCTCTGGAGGATGCCCCTGGCGCCGCGGCCCTCTCAGAGAGTCCCGGAGCGCTCAGAGAGCGTTCGGGGGGACTCTGGAACGGACTTCTCCTCGTCCTATGGCCCCGTCCGACGAGCCCTCGCCGAGTCCATCAGACGTGCGTAGACTGTTCGTAGCTCGACGAGAGTCTGGGGTAAATCAATTGTGTAGTCGATCCCCTACTCGAAGGAGGCAGGATCGATCAGCATCGAATCGGAACATCAGATCGAATCGGAGCGCGCATCGGATCGGACCGAATCGGCACGGAGTCGGAACCGAATCGGATCGACTGCATCAGGATGCACAACAGTGCCATGCAGTCATCGGGCCGCGTCGGATCGTGGGATGATCGGGATCGAATCGGGTCCGAGCCAGCCGACATCGGAATCGAATCGGATCGACTGGATCGAAATTAGGGAAACCAAAAGATATTAATTACCCCCTAGACAAAATTTCGAGGCGAATCCTGCGGTGGCGACGAGGGCCTCACAGGACGCTCAAAGCGGCGGAAACGAGGAAAGGGCAACGGTATGGGTACCCATTCCTCCTCCGAGAAATGACCCTGGGTGGCAGCGCGCGCCAAAATGACGCACGTCTGAGAGCGTTCCGGAATGCTCTGGGGCGGATTTATCCTCGTCATGGCCCCGTCCGAAGACCGCCGCTGATTAGAGATAATAGGACCCCTCACACTTTGGGAGCGGACCTGAGTTAGGAGGTCCAAACATTCAGGCATCAGGCGTCCTTTTTATTGCCGATGCATAAACCCAAGCCACCCGGAATGATGATCCCGGGTATATCAAAGGGGGACCTGACTAAGGCTACGTTTTCAATGTGTCACTGGTGGCCCAGCACTGACGCGGACCCCATTAAGCAAATATATTAAGAAGCTCTTGTAAGTTTAATTCATTTTCTGGGAGAGAACGAGTCCTTATACAGAGCCATACCACGACGTCCGACGCCGATTGGTTGAGTAGCCGAAAAACGATGATCTCTCAGGATGCGCACGAAAGCAAATACGAGGACGAAAATGGAGAGAATCAGTAAGGACGAGAGGGAGCAGCAGAAGCAACAACAGGAACGCAGCAAAACGCATGTTCCTCACCTGCCCCTGCTCTTCCTCACAATTCCCCATCTTCCCTCCCCCTCTTCCCCCCTCCCCCTCCTCTTCCTGATCGTCTCCTCCTCCCCCCTGCTCCTGCTCCTCCCCCTCCGCCTCCTGCTCCTCCCCCTAATGTTCCTCCGTCCTTCTGTTCATGCTCCTCCCTCTCGTGTTCCTGCTCCTGCGCCTCCCCCTCCTCCCTCCCCTGCCCCTCCCCTTCCCGGCCTCCCTCACCCCCTCCTCCCTTCTCCCTCCTCCCCCCTCACCCCATCCTCCCTCCGTTACCCTTTTCGTGGCCCCTGTCCCATCCAATGGAGAATCCCTACGACCCCTTCCCAAACGGAGGCGAGCGAAAGGCCCTCGCGAGGAGGCGAATTGGGAGAGCAAATCTGGAGAGCAAAAAAAAAGAGAGGCGGAGAGCAAATCTGGGAGAGCAAAAAAAAATAGAGGATGTCTGCAGCGCCGGGCCCTCCTGCATGCACGAAAAGGTGGAGAGCAAATTTTTTGGGGTGAGATGGAGGCGGTTTTTCCCGACGGTGCGCGCGGACGGTTTCGAGGACGGCCTGGGAGGAGATTTGCTCTCCCTCCGGGGAATCCAAATTTACCCCTCAATTTTTGCTCTCCCCGCGCCGTTCCTTTTCACTGCTCCCATCTTGCGACGGATTACGAGGATGACG
>CAUYUJ010009187.1:30000-35714 GCA_963575745.1 Prorocentrum cordatum
AGTATTTTTATTATGACGAGTAGTGATATTGTGGATTATTCAGTCATGATGCATGATCATTATTCATTATGAGGAGGGCTGGGGAGGCGGGCCTCCTCCGCGGGCCCTAGAGTGCCTCTGGCCTTCCAGGGAGCTCTCCCCCGAGCCTCCTCCGAAGAGGCGGGAGGGCCGCATGCTTCTCCGAGGCCCCGGGCGCCTCCGAGAAGCTCCCCCGCCGCCCGAGGAGGCCTGCCCCCCCCACCTCTCGGGGGCGGCCAGGAGGGGGGCGTCCAAGACGGGGGGGGGGCGCGAGGCGTGGCCCGCGGCACGTGCGCGGCCCAGGGGCGGGGCCGGGGACGCACTGGAAACGAGAAGGGGCGCCATGGCATCTGGGGAGAGATCATGGCCCCCGCCATGCTATCCGCTCCCCCCTAGTCGTCCCCCCCTCGTTGGCGCGCCGCCGGCACGCGGGTCCCGGGCCGGCCCTGTGCCTCAGGAGGAGGCAGCTGCGCGCGGCCAGCGGCTCGAAGGGGGGGGCCCTCTGCAGAGGGACGGGGCCCCGAGGGCGAGCGGCCCAGAGCAGTGACGGCTCAGCTCGGGATCCCCCTCTCGCCCCCGTAGGGGCCACGCCCCCCCGGGCCCCATCTTGACCCGCCAACCTTTGGTCGCCCGTCCAGGGATGGGGCCCTCGAGGACGAGCGGCACGAGGCACTGACGGCTCAGCTCGGGATGCCTCTCTCTTGACCCCTGAGGGCCCTGGTGCTACTCTCAGCTCTCAGCGTGGATGCGGTTTCGGGCCCTGCGAAACCGAAGCCGTTGACATGCTGAGCAGCGCAGGGGTGTAGATGCTGAGTAGGGTCGGGCGGAACAGCCCTCCGATACACACGCGAAGTACCAACCACGCAGGATACACGCATGTGCGGAGCACTTAGCGTGTACAGGCGTATTCCTAACTGCACGCTAAGCATCGAACCATGACCGTAGGGCCACGTCCCTCAGGGCCCCATCTGAAGCCGCCGACCTTGGGTAGCCCGCCCCTGCGCCCTCGCGTAGCCATCCAAAACTACGAAACTGTTGCATAGCGCGCCGTGGGAGACCACCCCGCGCCGACTTGAGCGGCAAACGCCCACCCCCCCTGGAGTCGCTGAGTCCGCGGCCGACACGGCTTGAAGCGCTCGCGTCCAGCTGCGTGCTCGGCATCACGCCCCACACCTGGGCAAACTGCGGCCACCTCCCGCACCAGCACTTCTCCTCCGCCTCCTCCTCCTCCTCCTCTTCAGCTCTCCTCCCTCCTCTCTCCTTTGCACCTCCGACCCCTCCGATGTATCGTCCATTATCTCTACTCGTCCCTTATTTCACTATGATTCCATCTCCTCCTCCTCCTCCTCCTCCTCCTCCTCCTCCTCCTCCTCCTCCTCCTCCTCCTCCTCTCCTCCGCCCTCTTCGCCGCCCTCCCGTGTCCCCTCTTCTCCTCTTCTGCCTCCGCCTCCGCCGCCGCCTCCGCCTCCGCCTCCTCCTCCCTCTTCTTCTCCTCCTCCTCCTCCTCCTCCTCCTCCTCTCCTCCTCCTCCTCCTCCTGCCCTCCTCTGCTCATCCTCCGCCTCCTCCTTCTCCCATTCCTCTTCCTCTCCTCCTCCCTCCTCCTCCTCCTCCTCCTCCTCCTCCTCCTCCTCCTCGTCATCCTCATCCTCATCCTCCTCCTCCTCCTCCTCCACCTCCTCCTCCGCCTCTCCTCCTCCTCCTCCTCCTCCTCCTCCTCCTCCTCCTCCTCCTCCTCCTCCTCCTCCTCCTCCTCCTCCTCCTCCTCCTCCTCCCTCCTCCCCCCGTGCCAATGACCCCCCAGACTTCTTGGTTCTCGATGTGGTTGGGGACGCACGGGGCAGCCTTTAAGGATCCCTGCTGGGGTCCGACGAGCACCCCGACCACGAGGGCCAGGGAGTGGGGGTCGGGGCGACAAAGGCTTAATTCGGCCAGCGCATGCACGAAAGGAGCCTGCCATGGCTCGAGGCTGGGCCCGGGGATCCAGATTTTTATTCCGATGATCGGGATCCGAGTTTGGGCTATGGCGGCAAAGAGCTACGGACTCACGAAGTTCGCATGTAACACAGCCGGTCGTTTCGACAGGAGCGACCAGGTCACACGCAGTTGAGCAGCTCACTGCAGCAACCACCACGCAGGTGGCCAGTCTGTGTACCATGTTCACTGCTTGCCGCTGCTTAGCCTACGGGTCGGGGACTACGGACCACTGCACAGCAAGTTCGCGGTAGCCCCTGGCCCGCTGATTCGCCCGGATCAGCTTCCCATTCAGTATGCTGCCACCTCACGCACATTGCCTAAAGGGTCGGGGACTAAGGACCACTGCGTAGCAAGTTCGCAGTAGCCCCCGACCCGCTGATTCGACTGGAGCAGCCTGCCAGCTGCCGCGCGCGCAGCCATCGTCATGCACGTCGCTATATCCGCCTGCCGCTGTTGCAGCTCTCGAGGCAGTGCGCGAGTATGTGAAGCACGATCGGGCATAGCAGAGCCTAAAACCACGGATAGGCCGGTACACCGAAAATGGGGATGTCAATCTTATGTTGTTCCCGGATTTTTCTTCCGATGATCGGGATCAGAGTTTGGGTTATGGAAGCAAAGAGCTACGGACTCACGAAGTTCGCATGTAACACAGCCGGTCGTTTCGACAGGAGCGACCAGGTCACACGCAGTTGAGCAGCGCATTGCAGCAACCACCACGCAGGTGGCCAGTCTGTGTACCATGCTCACTGCTTGCCGCTGCTTAGCCTACGGGTCGGGGACTACGGACCACTGCACAGCAAGTTCGCGGTAGCCCCTGGCCCGCTGATTCGCCCGGATCAGCTTTCCATTCAGTATGTTGCCACCTCACGCACATTGCCTAAAGGGTCGGGGACTAAGGACCACTGCGTGACAAGTTCACAGTAGCCCCCGACCCGCTGATTCGACTGGATCAGCCTGCCAGCTGCCGCGCGCGCAGCCATCGTCATGCACATCGCTATATCCGCCTGCCGCTGTTGCAGCTCTCGTGTCAGTGCGCGAGTATGTGAAGCACGATCGGGCATAGCAGAGCCTAAAACCACGGATAGGCCGGTACACCGAAAATGGGGATGTCAATCTTATGTTGTTCCCGTTTGCCCGCCATGCACGACAACACAAATGTCACGGAGTCGGTGCGCGGGCGATTTCCCGCCACTGCTTAGGAGAACACTCTCCTGAGTTCCCTGAGCGTGTCGTTCTTCTGACCCGGCACTGGAGTGCGAGCGCGAGGTGAAGAATAAATCCCGTCTCAAATGCAACCGCTTGCTGTTGGGGTTGCGGTTGCTTGTAGGTCAGAGCCCATCGAAAGCCGACGGGCTGGCATCCCCCAAAAACGGGGGAACTGGCTGTCGCGGACCGCTGGCGGTCCCTAGTCGAAGCACGGGGTGTAAAGATAATTGCGTTTCCTGCCCGTTTTCGGGTTCCGGGGCAAGGCCTTGCTAGGCCGTGTCTAACGCCATTCAGCCATGCACGACAACACAAATGTCGGTCCCTCGACGTTGGAGTTGCCGCTTCGCTGAATAACCGCTCGAACATCCTCCTCCGCAGCCCGTTCCCTCTGTGAGGGAAGCCTCTATGTCGGAAGCCCTGTGCCTTGGATTTCCTAAACAATGCTCGCAAGACGCTAACTCTACCATGCTTCTGCTGCCAATCGTCCTGCTGCCCTGACCAAGCAGAGGAAAAATAACCACACTTTGTTGTGGCATCCTGGGGCCATCGCCAAGCGGGGATGGCAACCCAGAAAGCCGGTTCATGTCGCTGTCGCGGTCTTGCTAAAAACACGGCCGTCCAGACCGTTACGCGGGCCACTGGCATCAACATGCGACTGGAATGCTCACGGCATCCAACCTCGCAGGGGGAAGTCACCCTGATGGAGCGACGCCCCGTTTGTGCCGCTATCGCGCGGCACAGGTGCTAGAATGTGCAGAGAGGCAGCCATCTTCACAAGGGGGTCCCCCCCGAAGTGGCACTCAGCACGCAAGCATCGCAGGCTGCCTGCATGGGCTGGGGCCCCTGCCGCTTTGCCACACCTACGCTGGGGCTACAGCTCCCAGCGTCTACCCGACCTGCCAGGGTCCCTGCGCTAAGTGCAAGAGCCCCTGAATTCAGCGGCGGGGAAGCAATCGGGCCCACCTTGGGATCCGCTTCCTCCCCGGAGGGGAACCGCTGGGCAGTGCGCGCCAGGAGTCAAATTGCGGATCACTGCTGCGGCAAGTTCGCCCCCCCAATATGGGATGCCACCCCGTAGGAGCCCCGATTCGACAGGATCACTTTGGGGCATGGGGTGAGGAGGGGGTGGCGGCCAGCGAAATCGATAAAGAGGTGGAACATCGACGGGTGTTCCTCACTAAGCACCTCAGTATCGTGGCTGTCCGTCATCCCCCAGCTTTAGTCTGCGCGGCGGACACCCGCATCGGCCAGACCCCGCCCCCCTAGGGGCTGAGGTGCGAGTGCACGACCCGCTGACTAAGGATACATCCGAGACAATCCTCCTCCTCCTCCTCCTCCTCCTCCTCCTCCTCCTCCTCCTCCTCCTCCTCCGCCTGCTGCTCCTCATTCTCCTCCTCCTCCTCCTCCTCCTCCTCCTCCTCCTCCTGCTCTTACTCCTCCTCCTTCTCCTCCTCCTCCTGCTCCTCCTCCTCCTCCCTCCTCCGTCCTCCTCCCTTCCGCCCTCCTCCTCCTCCTCCTCCTCCTCCTCCTGCTCCTCCTCCTCCTCCTTCTCCTCCTCCTCCTGCTCCTCCTCCTCCCCCTCATCCTCCCTCCTCTACCCCTCCTCCTTTTCCTCCTCCTCCTCCTCCTTCCATCCATGCCTTCTCTCTCTCTCTCGTTGTTGTGTGTTGTCTCTCTCTCTCTCTGTTTCTTTCTCTCTCTCTCTCTCTCTCTCTCTCTCTTTCTGTCACTCTGGGCGTCCATAGCGAGCCCCACTTGCCCCATACTGCCCAGGAGACAACCTGGGGGGAGCAGGACAGCAGGTGGAGATGGAAGCGACAAACATTGGCCCCGCTCCCCTCTTGATCCTGGATCGTGCTCTGGATATCTCTGCGTCGGACGCTGGCCGCATGTTGGGGGCATCGCTCCATACGCCCCCGTCCATGCCACCGTCAGATCGAACGAGTGAACCGACTCCGGCGACCTGCTCCCTGTCCAGCCTCCCGGGTAAACCGTAAAGGTCTTTAGAACCCCCTCCCATGGGGGGCAGCTAGCTATTTGTTCGACGGCCTTATTGAAGGACTGGCCCACCACTAGGTGGTAACTCATCATATGTTGTCCCGCGGCACCCGCCGCGCAACAACGACAAAGACAGCTACGACTACTATTACGACCACAATTACGACTACTACGACTACGACTACGACTACGACTACTACTACTACCACCACCACCACCACCACCACGACGACGACGACGACGACGACGACGACGACTACTACTACTACTACTACAACTACTACTACTACTACTACTACTACTATTACTACTACTACTACTGCTACTACTACTACTACTACTACAGCTACAACTACAACTACAGCTACGACTACTACTACTACTACTACTACTACTACTACTACTACTACTACTACTACTACTAAAACTACTACTACTACTACTACTACTACTACTACCACCACTACTACTACTACTACTACTACTACTACTACTACTACTACTACTACTACTACT
>CAUYUJ010009188.1:0-35707 GCA_963575745.1 Prorocentrum cordatum
TTCTTCCAACGAGTGCTGGACTGGTCAGCGGGGTGCCGAGTTGATGTTGTGTGTGAGCTGTCGCAGGCTCCAGCTGCGAAGATTGTGGATGGTTCGGCTTCAGTGCTGCCGTGTAAAACTGATCTGGGAGAAACCGCTGGATGGGAAAAAAGTCTGATCTTCGGATTCTCCGGGCTCCCCGCCTTCCCTCCTCTCACCCCCCGTCCTTCTTCTTGCACGGGGCCAGGACGAGGACAAATCTGTTCCAGAGCGCTCCGGAACGCTTCCCGAGCGTTCCAGAACGCTCTGAGAAGGTTGCGGCGCCCGAGACATCCTCCAGAGCCGCTGGATCTCAGAGATTCTCCATTCATCCTCATCAGAATTTGTCCTCGCCCTGGCTGCGTCTCAAAGGAAGCCCCCTGGGGCCTCAGGAGGCTCTAGAAGGCCCCAGGAGGCAGCAGGAAGTCCCAAGAGGAGGCAGGAAGCCTCAGGAGGGGGGGGGTCCCAGTGGGAGGAGGAGGAGGAGGAGGAGGAGGAGGAGGAGGAGGAGGAGGAGGAGGAGGGGGGCGGAGAGGAGGGATGAGGAGGAGAGGAGGGTGGGAAGGCAGGAGGAGAGGAGGAGAGGAGGAAGGGGAGGAGGAGAGTGGGAGGAGGCGGCGGCGGAGGAGGAGGAGGAGGAGGAGGAGTGGTCATCCTCACCCGAATATATCCTCGTCCTGGCTTCGTCTCTCTCCCCGCTCCCTCCCGTGCAGGGCGGGGCGCCTCGGCCCCGGGCGTGGCTCGCGGACGACGCGGGCTGCGGCTCCAGCGCAGCTGCGGTGGAGCGCGCTCGCCGCGCGAGCGTCCGGAACTTGCGGCGGTTCTCCACGTCGTCGTCGTCGTCGTCGTCGTCGTCGTCGTCGTCGTCGTCGTCGTCGTCGTCGTTCACGTTTTCCTCCTCCTCATTCCTTCCTTCCTCCTCCTCCTGCCTCCCTCCCCCCCTCCTTCCTCCCTCCTTCCCTCCTCCTCCCTCCTCCTCCTCCTCCTCCTGCCTCCTCCATCTCCTCCTCCTGCCCTCCTCCTCCTTCCTGCCTCCTCCTGGCCTCCCTACCATCTCCTCTACCCTCCTCCTCCTCCTCCTCAATCCTCCTCCTCCTCCTTCTTCCTCCCTTCTCCTCCTCCTCCTCCTCCTCCTCCTCTCCCCTCCCTCACCCCTACCTCCCTCCTCCCCTCCTCCTCCTCCTCCTCCTCCTCTCCTCCCTCCCCCTCCCCCCCCCCTCCCCCTCCCCCTCCTCCGCCCCTTTGGGGCGGCGGCCCCCTCGGCACTGCTTCTCCCACCGCCTCGTCGAGCACCTCTCGGGCGGCAGCTCTCGGCCGGCCGGCCCGTGCACGCGGGGAGCAGGCGCACCAGCGTCAGAGCGCTACGGGCGCTTCTCGAAGTCGTCGTCGTCGTCGTCGTCGTCGTCGCCGCCGCCGTCGTCGTCGTCGTCGTCGCCGTCGTCGTCGTCGTCGTCGTCGTCGTCGTCGTCGTCGTCGTCGTCGTCCGACGACGCCTCTCCGATGGCCGTGCGATGGGTTGAATATGTACACATGTGAAGCTGGCACTGTATGACGGCTGTTCTATCGCGAGGGCGATTGAGTTTGCCTTGATATGTGTTGTAGGTTCTGGTTGGAACAAACTACGTTGGCAGGCCCACTTCGTGTCTTCAACTCGTTGGCAAGCTCAGGTGGCATGGTGAAGGGAACGAAACTTGAAGTAGCGCAGCGACGCGTGACCCTGCAACTCCACCACCTCACTCCGAAGCTCCGAACTCCTCTATCAGTAGTAACCATGACGCTGGCCTGCAATAGGGGCTGGCCTGTGGCTTGATATAACAAACCAACGGGCGGACGTATGCTACGCTGGAGTTTGTCGCATCTTGTTGGTAGTATAAACTGACAGTAGTACTGATTGAGTATTAGATGGGCTTGCAAAGATGGTACTGACTGGCCCAACTGCGGGCTGTGGTGAGCGGTAGCATTAAGTCGGGCCTGTCCCTCTACAGGAGGAATATTCAAAAATAGACAAAAAATAGTCTTGGGACGATTTTTTGACCATTTTAGCCATTTGGGAGTATGTCTGGAGTATCTTTTATTTTTCGTCCAAGATCCGCCTGTAGGGGGATATGCCCGACCTAATGGTCGCACGATGGTTCAGTCACGAGCGAAGCTGCATGTGTTTTGAAAGTGTCCATCTGGCCTGTGCAGGCCTCCCGCGTGCCAGCGACAGGCCCGCTCTTCGGCTCCTCGGTGAGGGCCCGCCTTCACCGTCTCGTGCACGGGGTGATTCAGGAGTCGTCTTCGCTGTAGCCTTTGCGCCCGCTGCGGCCGCAACCCACGCCAGGCGTGCCTCGGGCGCTCGTGAGCGCTATCTCCGAGCTATCTTTGAAGGACGCCACAGTCGGCGCCTTCGCTGTAGCCTTTGCGCCCGCTGCGGGCGCGGCCCACGCCAGGCGTGCCTCGGGCTGGAAAGAGAGGAACCAAAACGGTAATTGGCGTAGGAGTGTGGCCACAGGCGGCATGGGGTCCACAGGGTGCGGGGAGGGTTTGTGCTCAGAGGGGGGGGCGGTGTCAGCTGAGACAGGTCAGCGCCAAGCCGCAACTAAAGTAGGTCGTCCTCTGGGCAGCTTGGGGCAATCGTAGCGCTTGCGCCTCTGTTCTGAGCTGCGCCGGGACAGTGCGCAGTCATTGTTGGTAGGCGGCGCGGCGGGCGGAGGGATAGTCGATGTCGAGGTGATGGAGTTGGCCGAGACATGTCACGGGCGACACACCCTGACCCACATGCCTGAGCGCAACGGGCGATGCGTTCCGACTTGCATTCGGTGGCAGCTGTGCAGTTGTCAGTCTGCCATCTGTGAGCCCCGCCCCCCACTCATCCTGGACCCATCCCACCAGCAGAGTATTGCGGCTGGCTGCCGTATATACGAAAGATATGGAAAAGAGGACTATGAGGAGGTGGGGGTTGTAGCACGATCTCCCTCTGGGGGGCAGCACGGTCGCCTCGAGCGAGGCTGTGAGAAACATGTGCGACGCGTAGTCTGCTCTACACCCCTCTCGCACCCAACCCCTGCCAGAAGTAAAGGCAATGGAGTTGGAGGTATGTTGCACTCGGAGCTGGGCAACATAGGGAATGACAGTACATCATTTGGGGGTGGGGGATCATGTAAGCTCTTAGGGCCTTACGGTGTCCATCAGCTGTCCAGTATAATCGAAGCACGTGCCCCTGCAAGGGTATGCCCCATGGGGCTCCCACGCAGGGTACGGGATTCTTCAGCTCAGGCCCTGAATGTCGTGGTCAGTCTGTATTGTCGGCCTTCTTGGTTCCCCATGGTGGGTGCGCTGTGGATGGTGCTTAAACTGGTGTTTGCTGTAGGTCGGTTTGGATTCGGGCTTGTACAGTTGTGAAGTGCTGAGTGTATAGTTGACGGTTGTCACACACACACGGTGTTGAGGTGGGGTTCGCCGTCGGTTGTTGTTAGAGTTGGGTTGGTCTGGCCGTCTTCGATGAGCGGTGGTTCTTTTGGTTGGAAGTATGCTCGTATGGCTTGCGTTTGTGGTGTGCGTAGTTGTGGGGTATGTCAGCTAGCCATACGTATTCGGCAGTGGACGTGTTGGGCGGTGGGGATACAGTCGGTATGATGAGTCTGGGAGGTGGAAGTGTTGGGGTGGGTGCGTCGGACTGCTGGTAAAATGTCGTTTAGATTGTGTCGTTGCCTGTGCTGGGTTGCCGACTTGCCCATTGGTATGTGGTGTTTGGGTGTTGTTTTCACTTGATATGTGCTAGGGTTAGTCGGCTGGCTTGTGATGCTGTCGGTGGTGTATCCTCCTCCTCATCCTCCTTGTCCTCGTCCTCCTTCCCTTCCCCCAACTGGCCTCAACGCTTTTCACACCAAGCTGGTTTTTGCTTTCATGCTGCGAGCGGTTGGGTGAAGCAGCAGAGAAGAATGATAAACAAACGACGATATTACCAACGATAAACATGACAACGATACTAACGATCGGAAAGAGGAGGCGGAGAAGGGTAGAGGAGCATGAAAGGACTGAGGATTCTGAGACACCAGAAATACTGAGTCTGAATATCAGGCACA
Source organism: Prorocentrum cordatum (assembly GCA_963575745.1). Lineage (NCBI taxonomy): Eukaryota > Dinophyceae > Prorocentrales > Prorocentraceae > Prorocentrum > Prorocentrum cordatum. Next base: position 4,086 of record CAUYUJ010009188.1, read on the forward strand.
TAAGGGCTATGTTTATACATAAGCACACCACATACATAACTAAACAGCTATATCGCCGCAGAAGGAGTCAAACAGCGCAAGTTTCACAACCGGATTGAAGCCGCAAATCCTCGAACAAAGTATCAAACTCGAATCGTCCAGAAAGTGATTAAGCTGCAAGTCTTGACTCCCCAGCTTGGCCTAAATATTGGCGGGCCGTGCGAAAGTCTCGACGACTATTTTTCGGTCCCTGTTCATGAAACTGGAGGAGGAGGAAGAGGAGGAGGAGGAGGAGGAGGAGGACGAGGGAGATGAGGATGATGCTGATGATGATGATGATGATGATGAGGAGGAGGAGGAGGAGGAGTAGGAGGAGGAGGAGGAGGAAGTTGGGAGGGCGCGGAAAAAAGAGGACTCCGCCCTCGCCGTGGCAGGACTCGAGGGAGAAGATTATGCGCGGGCACGCGCGCGCTCGTGGGGGGGTACTCCCCGGGCCTGCCGAGGCCGGCGCGGTGCCCCGCCCCATCGGCTGTGCAACGCCGCAGAGGGGGACGAACGAACAACACACACCCATACCCATATGAGGAGAGGAAAAAACACACAGACACAATTAATCGGCGATTCCCAGGAAAATATGGGAAAATATGGGAAGCGGGGGGGAAGACAGAAACCCAGAAAATATGAGAAAATATGGGGAATCCTTTTATTTGTGTGTATTTATTTGTGTGTCCCAGTTTCCCTTCACCATAGGGAGGTCGGAGGGAGAAGGACTGGCTATGGGTGTGGGTGCGGGTTGTCGGACCCCTGGGGAGGCTCCCATTCGAGCGAGGACCCCCCTCCGACAACACGCACCCATAGCTCATTCCGTCCCCCCTATGGGTATGGGTGCGTGTTGATCGTTCGTCAGGGGACACAAAGTTTGGCAGTCGCTGATGGGCCTGTTTGCCACCACCACCACCATAAGTTGGAGTGGGGAAGGAGTTGGAGGATGAGAAGGAGGAGTAGGGAGACGAACAATGACATAAACATAAAAACTCGGAGGTCCGCGCGGATTTCTCGGATCGGCGCTGGGGCCCCCTGGCGGCGCCTCCGGAGCCGCCCCTGGCGCGCTCCGCGCGCCAGAGAAATCCGCGCGGACCTCCGAGTTGTTATGTTTATGTCATTGTTCATTCCCCTAAGGAGGAAGAAGAGGAGGAGGAGGAGGAGGAGGAGGAGGAAGAGGAGGACTCCCTCCCCCTCCTGCTTATGGTGGTGGCGGTGGAGCGCAAGATAAAGCAAGCCCACCAGTCGCGGCCCCTGTAGCGCGAGCCGTCGCTGGGGCTCCTGGCCGGTCAGCCCCTCCCTCCTGGCCCAGTGTGCTCCGGGAGCGGCTGGGGGCCTTCATGGGCCTCCGCAGACGACTCCCCCGCCGACGTATACGCGAGCGCCTGTGTAGTTCTGCCCGGGATTCACCTGCTCTGCGCATCTGCCCAGGTTCTCGTCGAAACAGGTCGGGCGGCTGTCGCTTGTCCGAGCGCACTCGCCGATCAGCTGCCGGGGCATTCTGGGTTCAGCGCCCCTGGCCTTGACTCCAGGGGGGGTTCGAACGGCCGATGCCGCAGCCTTCGCCTTGGCGGCCTCGGCATTCGGGTTCTCGAAACGCTGGTTGCGCACAGCGGTCCTCCGCGCGGAGCGCCCCTTGTCTGAATGCCCTGCAGCTCCCTCCTCCTCCTCCTCCTCCTCCTCCTCCTCCTCCTCTTCCTCCTTCTCCTCCTACTCTTCCTCCTACTCGTACTCCTACTCCTCCTCCCCTCCTCCTCCTCCTCCTCCTCCTCCTCCTCCTCCTCCTCCTCCTCTTTCTCCTCCTTCTTTGGGCGTTTCTGCCCAGAAGCCCCCTGGGTGGCACGGCGACGCGGCCAGGAGGGGAGTGATCGTGGACAACTGCAGGGCTGCGTCGAGCAGGGCTGCCCAGAAGCCGTTTCCTTTGGAGGTTTCGCCTGCCAGAGCGGGGTTTGCAGAAGATGCTTGAAGAAATCGCGACGAGATACTTGAAGATATCGCGACGAGATGACGAAGTTTCGTGACGAGATGCTTGAAGATATCGCGAGCCAGCTGTTCGATGTTCACCCTGCTGTGCTTCGGGGGGGAGTCCCGCTGATAGATTCCAATCAGGAGGTCCACGAGCTCCTCGTGGATACTGGAGCGGAGTACGTCGCCCTTTGCGAGGTTTCGAGGGCCAGCCCCCACCGCTGGAGCGTCTGCTGCAACAGGAGGTCGGTGGAGATGTCCGCCCTCGCCGCGACCTCGCCGTCAATGAGGCTCTCCCGGATGAGACCAGTGCAGTCATGCTTCCGTACTGACCTGGCGACACTTGAAAGCGAAACTCCGAAGACGGTGAAGTTCGGACCAGACGAGTTGGTTACGAAAGGCGACGATGCCTGCACGGAGCGAAGTCTGTCAGTGAGGGAGCGGAAGCGCAGGGCGGCCGCAAGGAGTTAGGACTGCCACATGGGAGCAGTATGGTCCGCTCACGCGCCCCGCGCCCTGACCTGACTTGCTTGCGTCGGCATAGCACTGCGGGCGTCCGTCGGGTTCAGAACGCCCCAGACACTGGAAGAGAAAGAGCGATGCGTAGTTAATCGAAGGTAAAGCCGCAGCGGGCAAGTTGAGGCGACGGCGGAACAACAAAAAATTAGCGGAGCCCAGAAGAAATGAGTTAAGAGTCAGGAAAGCGAAAACAGAAGTGACGCCTCCCCCGAAACAGTCAATATTTAAGAAAGCGGAATCGGAAGCGAATCGCTCCAAACACGTTTATAGTTTCGCTTTCACGTGTCACCTTGCGGGGGCCTTCCACCTCCTGCTTCAGGGTGTTAAAGTCCTCGCAAGCGATGTGCTATGTATGGGAGGCGTCAGTTCTCGTGGAGACCCGTCGCCAAATCAGTCAAGACGTAGGACTGGTCATGCTGGCCGTCGAGGCGGATCCGAGGCCCACGGCAATCCGCGACGACCTTGCAGCGCTCCTCCGTCTCCGCCCTGGGCCGCGGCGAGGCGGGTCCGCCTCTGTGCGCGTTCATGTCGCCTCCTCAGGCCCGCGGCCGGGACCGCGCACGCCTCAGAATGCAGGCGCCTGGGCGCCGCCGCCCTGGGGCCCTGTTGCATGGTACTGTCGAGGTCGTTCGGAAGCCGGGCAAGGGCTGCCAAATCCGTGGCTGCTAAAATCGACCTCGGGGAAGTTGTCGTCGTCCTTCCGGGAAGGAGCCCGTTGACTGTTTCGCGTGCCGCGCCTCATTACGGGAAGTTGTTTTTTCCTTCCGGGAGGGCCGTTTTAGCAGCCACGGTTTTAGCAGCCCTCGCCCAGCTTTCGAGTGGCTGTAGCTGCGGCGGCCGCTCCCTGGCGGCGCCGCGGGCTGCAGGCTTCGGTGCAGTCGGCGGGTTGCGAGGCGCGTCGCATCCCCAACCCGGCGGCGCTGGCATCGGGGTGCGCGTGGGCCGGCCGTCGGCCGGCGGCAGAAGGTGGTAGGGGCGGAAAGATGGCAGGACGGCCGGGTGGCAGGAAGATGGAAGGAGGTGAGGGAGGAGTGGACGGAGGGATGTGAGGTGAAGGTGCTGTGGCCAGACCTGGGGGGCCATGTATGGACAAGGTGGGGAGAACTGTGACCTGGAGGGGTAAGGCTATTCATATAACAGGGATCTGGAAGATTGTGAGAGGGGCGACTCTGGTTATATTGAAGGGTCTACAGAAGGATGACGGAGAGGAAAGAAAAACATCATCGGCGAACGGATGAATATCTGACATGACGGATGGATCGTATGATGGAGGGTTTTACGTCAAGTGTGCGGCGCGGTTTTGTCTCACTTGCACCAGGCCTGAATTGGTGGCATATGTCCAAGTGCCGTGCTCGACGGCTGCCTGCCTCGCTTGCCAGGTGTACTGCGGAGGCGCAGAGCGCGGTGCAGTGGCAAACAACACATCATCTTTCTTTTCCTCCTCCTCCTCCTCCTCCTCCTCCCCCTTCCCCCTCCTCCTCCTCCGCCTCCTCCTCCTCCGCCTCCCCCTCCCTGGAGGAGGCAAGGCGGACAAGAGCAAGTGCCCAAGGGAGGCCGCACTCGCCGCGCCGTACCCTCCCACGGGCGGTGGTTTAGACTCACGCCTCGGCTGTTCTGCGGGTCCTTTCGCGGTGCGCAGAGGGCTTCGTGCTGCCAAGTGTTATCTGGGCGCGGTGGGCGTTCGAGATTGCCTCCAGGCTGCGCCCTCTGGATGCGCCTCCTGGGGGCGGAAGGGGGCCTCGTGGCACTGGCTGGGTGCAGCTTGTAGAGCTGGCCAGGACAGACTTTGGGAGGAATCCGCTCGCCGACGCTGAACGGATTGGGTCGGGGCGTGGGGCGAGGGGAGGCGGCCCGTCAAATCGGGCGACGAAGTCTACACATATCCACTGCTCCCTGGGCAGGCCCATCCTGAACCCAGGAGCTGTGTTTTCGGCCTCCGGGCCCAGCCAGGAGGGCGTGGCATGTACACCGCTGCTGGGTTCAGAAGGGCCTGGCCAGGGAACCGTGGATGTGTGTAGATTTCGTCGCCCTATCAGAGAAAGCGCTCCCCATCCTCCAGGGCATCCTGCCTTCCGAGAAGCTCTCTTCGGAGCCTCTCGGAGGCGCCGGGCCTTTCAAAGTGGCTGGACCGTTCTCTCAGAGCCTTGGTTGGGGGCCGCCCCCCCTTCGCCCCCACCTCTCCTCCTCCTCCTCCTCCTCCTCCTCCTCCTCCTCCTCCTCTCCTCCTCCTCCTCCTCCTCCTTCTCCTCCAACTTCTCCTCCTCCTCCTCCTCCTCCTCCTCCTCCTCCTCTCCTCCTCCTCCTCCCACTCCTCCTCCTCCTCTCACTCCTCCTCCTCTCTCCTCCTCCTCCTCCTCCTCCTCCTCCGCCTCCTCCGCCTCCTCCTCCTCCTCCTCCTCCTCTTCCTCCCTCCTCCTCCTCTTCCTTCTCCTCCTTCTCCTCCTCCTCATCCTCCTTCATCCGTCCTTCCTCCTCCTGCCGCCGAGGTTCAGCAGCCCCGAGACCTTCCAGAACTGCCGCTGGCTGAGGGAGGTGCGGCGGCGCGCGAAGCCCAGACCCAGGGGCCGAGTTGGGCCAGACGCGCCAAAGTCGATTCCTCGCTCCTCCTCCTCCTCCTCCTCCTCTTCTCCTCCTCCTCCTCTTTCTCCTCCTCCTCCTCCTCCTTCCCTCCTCCTCCTCCTCCTCCTCCTCGTCATCATCATTATTATCATCATCATCATCATCATCATCATCATCATCATCATCATCATCATCATCATCATCATCATCATCATCATGATCATGATCATCATCATCATCATCATCATCATCAGCATCATCATCATCAGCAGCATCATCATCGTCATCATCATCAGCAGCAGCATCAGCATCAGCATCAGCATCAGCATCAGCATCAGCATCAGCATCAGCATCAGCATCAGCATCAGCATCAGCTTCATCATCATCATCATCATCATCATCAGCAGCAGCAGCAGCAGCATCATCATCATCAGCATCACCATCCTACTCCTACCTACACCCCTCCCTTTCCTCCTCTGCTCCTCCTCCTCCTCCTCCTCCTCCTCCTCATTCTCATCCTCATGCTCTTCCTCCTCCTCCTCCTCCTCCTCCTCCTCGTCCTTCTCCTCCTTCTCCTCCTCCTCTTTTTCCTTCTCCTCCTTCTCCTCCTTCTCCTCCTCCTCCTCCTCCGCCTCCTCCTCCTCCTCCTCCTGTTCTGTTCCCACTGCCGATGGGGTTCGAGACCGCGGTGGACGCATGCAAGAGGTGAGACACGCACATGTACACAACAACTGCACAACACATGAGACTACACGTGAAATATCCAGGCTGAACTACGACAGGTATGGATCCAATGGAGCAAAGTAAGGCGCGAGCTGCGGGGCGCGGGCCTCCATCGCCGAGTGGAGCTCGGCCACGCTGAGGGTGGGGTGAGGGAGGCCCGCCACGACAGACAAACCTATGGCCTTGCACATCTGGGGCGGATACTGCTTTGCCGCCGCCGTTCGATACTCACCTGACGCCGACAGACCCGCCAGAGACTCGTGGCCGAAGGGGTGCGTACACCTTCCCCTTCCAGGCATGCTGTCTATAATGTTCTGGATGTGAGGGAGGCCAAGGGTCAGGAGAGAGGTGGGCTTGACACTACATGCCCCAAATTGGCATTGGTCGAAACTGATTAGGGCCGCACCCGACAAAGTCAGAACGTGTCGGACCTCGGGCAACCTCCAACTACTGACAAGGTGGGGCTCCATGGGGCACTCGGGGTGTTCCATGAGAAACCGAGCGCCTACAGCGCTGCAAGCAAACGCTAACTGTATTGTAGTCCGAAGGAGGGCATTGGAAACGTCAATCTGGTCCCATTCGGCCTCTCCTCTAGCAGGGAGCCCCCACGGAAACTTTGGAGTACGAACGATTCTGGGATAAACAGATCTACGTGGGGGCGGTCGGGCCCGCTCACGCGAAAAGGTTTCGCATGGCGGACCCGCCAGCACGGCCCACACGAGGCCTGATAAAACCAAACTTACTAACTCGTGCACAGATTTTTTAGCCGCTAGATTACTTCGCGCTTCGTCGCTGGCAACATCGATGCTGAGGACAATCAAAGCCAAACCACACCTCCTCGCCTCAGCGTCGATGTAGTCCTGGACGTCACATTTCCTCCTTTGTCCAGAGAAAAGGTGTAGAACATAAAACATCTGATCTGGCTGAGGCACACTTGGCACAGGACTCACTCTCTGGAACGCTGGTTCTTGAAACTCTGCTGCGGGGCGGCCAACGGGTTGGATGCGATTCCATCGCTCATCCGTTACCCCTCGGAGCATCGGGCCGACGCACCGATACGACTTTTTCTCCGCTTGCTCAGCATACAATCCCCGAGAAGCAAGCTCAGACGCGATCTCGACGTTCTCGGCACGCTGCGTCTGAATTTCCTCCTCCGACAGGGGGTGCAGCACAGTGAGCAAGGCCGGGAGGCATCTACTCGAGCCGTGCCGCAGGTGCTTTAAAAGCCTCAAGTTTGTAAAGAACTGGCGACAGCATCCTTGGCACACTGAACCTTTGGCCACTGTGCGCGCCAAGTCCAGTGACGGATGATTTTTTGTGCGATGCGCAGCCCACGACCCAGCACTGTCAAAAGTGAGATCACACTCAGGACAAACAAAGACCGTGGCCACGGGGGGATCTCCGCAAGTCGGGGGAGGACACACACCAGTAACCTTACATTGCTCGCTCAGGTCCTTTCGCCACTGCTGGAGCCTCGTACTATCCATCTCGGCCCTGGTGGCCCCAGCTTCCGCCGACTTCAGCAAACGCTTCCACAACCGACCTTCGCACGACAAACGGACCCACCAGGAAACGTCGCCAGGAGGAGAGTGCGTAAGGGGAAGCGTGACGCGGTCGGGGAGCCAAAGCAGATCTTCCCACACAAGATTGGCCCAAGTGCCAGGCACTCGGGACAGCAAGTCGAGCATGATGAGGATGGCGCGAGGAGCGTTGCGGCAGATTCGACTAAGAAAACGCAGCCGTCTCAAACGCAGCACGGTGTCCAACGATGGTTTGCCAGCCTTGAGGAGTACCTCCTCCGTGGAGGCACGAGGGGCGGGAGGGGCAGGGAACTCGGACTTGAGTGCAGCTCTGTACGCTGCTACGTAGTCGCCTGCGGCACGGACCTTCATTTTACCATTGAGCACCCATAATGACGACTGGTGCAAAAACCTCGAGGAGCAAAGCGAAACCGCATATTTTAGCTTGGACTTCCTGCTCAAACTCGGGATTCCGAAAGCCGTCCCCCGCAAGGGTCCCAGGGCCACCGACTGGTCATGACTCCGCAGAGTCAGCTCGGGACCCCACGACCCGCTCCTGTGCACCAGCGATCCGAGATACTTATACGAATCAGTCTTGCACAACTTAACTCCATACATACGCAAGTCAAAGGTGGGGGTTCTTTCATACGTAATCCTGGCCTCGGTGGACCCCTCTCCCGCAAACAACACCATTAACTCACTTTTACCTTTGCCGTAGTTGGGACAAAAACCCGCTTTAACCAGCTCTTCGTGAACAACCAAAGCCGTACGCATGGCGGCATCATACCACCTCGAGTTGTGGGCAGGCGAGGTGATAGTGATCATATCGTCAACAAACGCGGACCCCTGGGTATCGGCCTTTTCGCCTCCGAAATCACGGACTTCTGTGAATAGAGGGCACCAACCAGAGGGTTTATCACACCTGTCGAACTCAGCCTGGTACGCGTCCATGGGCACAGTGAGGCAAGCATCTGTAAGCCTCTGGTGCACCTTAGCATGGGCAGGTGCAAAGCCTGCGATAAAAAAGCAAATCTCCGAGCGGCATGCCCGCGCGCGACCCGCATCGGGGAATCGCTATGCTCGCGGCTCCTCGCACGCCGAACCACGTGGCGGTAGTAGCCTCGGCGAGCATGTTAGACAACTGGGCTGGCGCCTTGACCGCCAAGAGGGCTGGCTGGCGAAGCAGAGCAGAGAAAGCAGGGATGAGGTTGAGAGGGATCGATAATCTATCAATGATATTGTCTTCATTTAGCTTCTCCGCATCCACGACAAATTGCTTCAGCAGCCTATAGAAAGCGTCCTTCAAATCCGAGAAAAGAAGGATAGCCGTGCGGCCTCTGCTTTTCAAAAACTCGAGGGTCGTGCGGGTACCCAGCGACGCAAGGTCAGTTCCCCTTCCAGGAAAGCCCCCCATCTGTCCCTGGCCCGAGATTTCCATGACGACATGCAGCACGAGAGAACGCATGAACGCGTGGTGGTGCTTAGTTACCACTTCCCCGAGTAAGATTTCGCGATGATTCGCAAAATAACAAAGCGGAGGTTTCTTGGGGATCGGCACGGCCCACCCCCCTTTCCAAGCCAAGGGTTCAGCGTTCTGCACCGAAATCTTAGTAAGGAGGGGGTGGTAAACACTTGTCATCTCCTCAGCCGCAATCTTCAGCAACTCACTTCGAATTCCGCTGGGCCCTGCACCTCTCCCAGTCTTAGCAGACAAAAAACTCTCCTGCAGCCTGTCGCGAGACATCAGGAACTTCAAGGGAAAACCAGTGCTAGCATCGGCTTTCTCGAAACGCACCTGCCGATGCTTATTATACGCGGCCACAAGCTGCTCGTTGTCGGCCACTTGACCGAACTCCATGTCAGCAAACCTCCGGAGGAACTCTTCCGCTATCTCTTCCGAGCTCTCATGCACGCGATCATCTTCGCTCTTCATCATGGGCAGGTGATCGTGAGAAAACTTGGACCTGGCCCCCCCACACCTGGAAATGGACCTGAAGGCTTTCCACTCTTGACGAGCCGCACCCGCCGTGAGCGACGAGTTGAGTTCCTCAGCCAACTTATCCAGAAGATCCCCCTTGGCGGCAATGATTTGCTGCCTGACCATCTTACTGGACATCCGAATGAACATAGCCGCTGCCTTGGCAGCGTCCTCCGCACAGAAGGCACCCTTGCCGAAATCCTGCGCAGAGAGGACAAAGGGAAAAAGGGCAGCCTGCACTTCTTGTGGCACTTCGTACAGCAGCAGGGACGGCGTGGTCAAGGCATCTTGCACAAGACTCACCAAAGGCCCCGCATCCATTCTTCGATAAGCGCGAAGCACCATACGAACCTTGCGCCTCAACTTTACCGTAGCGAAGACGTTAGGAGTGATGTGGGGCTTGAAGGGGGGCGGGCATCTTGGTCAACTGGAAACGCAACCGAGGCCGCTTGCAAAACACCTTCGTCGACCACACTAGCATGCTGATTAACCCCCACTTCCCAGGGCACCTTGGGCAACAGGGCGAGCTGCGCTCGGAAGAGAGCACACCTCTCCTCATCACACGTTTTAAGAGGGTCAAACTGCCTGAGATTTTTAACCTTGGCGACCTCGGGATTCCTGGAAAACTTGACCAAAAGCGGATAGTGGTCCGGCTTCTCATGCTGGGTGTCTATATCATACCAAACCGTGCGCGATCTTGCCTGTGCAGCAAGCCCTTGCGACGCGCAGACATAATCTATGCGATGTGGCGAGCCGTTGTGAGCCACCCAAGTGTGGGTGTCACCAGCCTGAGGCAATAAAGTATTGAGAGCAGAAAGCTGGGTGGCCATAAGATGGCTATGAAAAGATCCCCCCACCAAGTCTTCGTGTTGCTTGAACCCCTTGTCCCCCACGACCTCGGACGTAATGGACCCCACCCTTCCGTTCGAGTCAAAAAGGGACAAATCCACACGACACTTGATGACCAATTCATCGGTTTGCTGCCACCATTGCTCCTGCTCCTCCGGCGTGCCACTCTTGGCATGTGGCGCATGCAACACTGCAACTCGACAACTAAAGTGCGCTGCTCGAATAACTGCAATCAAACGCCGCGGATCGGCATGCAGCACCTGCACATTCTTGCGCACAAGAAAAAGTGGCTTGGCCCCACGCGTCGCGTAGGGTATATCATGCGCCACCCACAGCTCGACCCCCAAGTTTCCACGGCGCGCACCAGACGCAAAGATTTCGTAGCCGTGGGACCTTCTCGCACCTTCGACGTTCCTGGCTTCTTGAACCCCAACCAGGAGGACGCCCGCTTCTCTAAACTGGGTTCTCAAGTGGGGCCCTTGAGCCCTCACGCCCTTGGGGGTCCAACTACTAGTCTTGGCAGTGATTCTGCGAGCAGGCTTTGGCGTCAAAGACGCGGGTTCCCTCTCAAGCGCCGAGAGAGCGTTATAAGTGGCAACAACGAACTCGACTTTAACCTGCTGGGCGGCTTTCCCAACCACCACTGGCTTAAATAAATGAGCCTCGCAGGCCTGCTGGAGTTCGATGTGCCCCTGAAAGTCCCCCTGGACCAACTGCGGGTACTGTGCGCGAGAGTCTCCAGAGAGGGCATGGATCCAATCCCATTCCATAGATTCCCTGAAAGTGAGCTCTTCCAACAACTAAGGGGGGGGGACGAGACTGGCCACAGCAGTGCTCTTGCACAGCGAGTCTGAGCACTCATTCCACGGATTTCCAACGTGTGACCTCACGTGGAAAAAATAAACTCTCACATGCTGGCGCACGCATCTGAGCGCATGCCGAGTAACTTGTACTAATTTCTTATCAATCCCCGCTGCGACCATCTCCACTTGGGCTAAAGCCATAGCCGTGGTGTTATCCACGTGGAAAACCACCTGCGGGGAGCCCTCATTGGCCAACACTGGTTCCCCTGAAGGCCCCTGGGCCCCCGACAAGATCCAAAGGAGCCCCCAATAAATCCCAAGGACCTCGAAAGTGGTGCTGGACGCAGTTGACAGGTCTAACAAGCCTGGCGTGGTGGCCACTGCGTTCCCCCGCAGAAAGCCACAGAAGTGCACCTTAGCTTCATCATGATCTCGCGATCTGGCTACTACGCTCACGGCCCAGCTCGACTCCTCAGGCTGGTCGGGCTGCCACGAGCCGTCTGAGTAGATCTCGATGCTGGCGTGTGGTCCGCCAGGCTCGGCTGCTAGCGCAACGACTAACCTCGCCGCCTCATGCAAATCCTCACTCGGCACATCCCGACACAGAGAGAGAACGGGAGCATGAGAGCGGACGACATGGACAAAATCTTCTCGACCATCGAGAGAAATCCTGAACGATTTATGGGGATCGGGCTGGGCCTGCGCCCCCTGGCTTTCAGACCCTTCCGAGCTCGAAGCTACTGGTGTGTAACTCTTGAGTGACGGATCGCGGTTATCTTCCCCATCCTGCGAATTGGCCAACAGCGCCTCCAACGCTATAACTACTGGCGAACGATACAGAATGGGGGGGGGAACGACTGACGCAGGAGCCAAGGAAGTGGAGGGGAGGGGAGACTGTGGCGAATAAACTCGCATCTCGCCTGGGCCCCAGCTCACTCTCAGAAATCCTGCTCGCCCTCGCCCTCGCCCTCGAGGTCGACGATCACATCCTCGCCTCGCTGAAACTTCCTCGGCCTCGCGGGCGTCTCGGATGGCAAGGCTGCCGATGCTGCCCGCATGTCCCCTGGTACTGGCACAGCTTCGGCTGTCTGCATTGCTGCCGCTGCTGCCAGGACTCCTGGTGCTGGGGCATCCGTCATATGCCCCTCCCATCTCGACCAATCTGGAAGCGTAGGGTCTGCGGTGACCGAGATGCCAGGGCCCTTGATCTCCTCCGTGGCTTCCGTCACTGGCTGCGTCGGCGAGATGTGCGTGAGGCTGCCCATCATGGGTATCTCTTCGACCTCCTGTGCGCTCAACTGCGGCAAGAGCGCCCGCGGCTGCAAGGGGGACGTCTCGTCGCTTGTCGACTGCTCTGCTCTCGATGACGTCCCATCCCCTGATGGTGGCGCTGCCGTTGACGTAGCCGACGTCGGCGCGCCTGCAGCCCCTGCCTGCTGCGTCTGGACTGGGAAGGTCGATGCTGGCGTGGATGACATGGTCGGCGGCACTGGTACGTGGTGAACCCCTTGTGGCCCTGGCGTGCGACCAGGAGCCTGGGGGGCTATAAACCCCGCCGCGAATGTCGTCAGGAACTGATCGATCTTGGCATTGTTTGAGGCCATCGTCGCCATCATGGTGTCGAACTGCATCTGCTGGACTGGGTTCAGGATGCCGCTCTGCGGTGGCTGAGGCGGGGCGGGGCACTTGCCCAAGCCCTTCTCCGGCAAAGCCGTGGGGCCGAGCGGCGGCATCTGAGCCCGCCCTGGCGCCGCCGCGCCCTTGCCCACGCCCAAGCCCTTGGCTGCCATTGCCTGCTGGTGAGCCATAATCGCTGGCACCAATGCTGGTATAGGCTGGCACAAATGCTGCGGGATGAATGGCATCTGGTTGCCTTGCGCTGCCTGCTGCTGGGCTTGGCGCCACGGCGGAGGCGCTGGCGCAGTCCCTCCACCAGCACCATGCAGCGATCCACCGCCATCTGTGTCCATGGCGTCGTACACCTGGGCGTCTTGGATGTCCTCCTTTACCTTGACAATCTGCATCGATACATCGTCGATCTCCTTTTGTACCAAGATCTCCTCCTCGTCTAACTTGCAGCGCTCGATACGAATCTTCCTCAACCTCTCGCTGTGTCGATTCTGACGATTCTGTAGATCCATCAACTGCTGCGTAAGCGGCTTGAGCGAGACCAAGGCTGCTTTCCACATGGCGATCTCGAGCCTGGCCTCTGTGTCGCTGGTCCCTGCAGCGATGGATGCCATCACGGACGTCGCCAGCACGTCGATCTTCCTCCTTACGACATTTCTGAACTGGGCGTGCTCGCTTTCGTCTGGCGGCTCCTCCCATTTCTGATGCCGCTGAGCTTCCTGGAGCGTGAGCGGACGGATGGGCTGCACTATTCTGTTGATCGCCGCCTTGGAAGGTGCCGCCGTCGCTGTCGCTGCTGTACCGCTCTTGGGCCCCTTGCTGGGAGGCCGCTTGTACCACGTTATACCCGTCCTCTGACTGAAATGAGTGCCACACTTGCAATTCCATTTGCTCAAAGGGACTCTTGCACCGCACGGGCACTTCCATGATGATGACTGGCCTGCGTGCGGTGGTCCCCATGTCGCCATTCTGCTCCGTGGCTGCTGCTGGGCGCTGTGGTGCTCGCTAAGCACCTCTCTGGCCCTCGCCAGCCGTACTAGCACTCGGCACCACGAGCGGCGCGCCCTGCTGCGCCTGTGCCACCCTGGTTCTTTTGTGCGTGAAGAAAGGATGCCGATGATCGCGGTCGGGGCGGTGCGAGCCCCCGACGCGCAAAGGGTAAGGCCGGTCTGCTTGCCCCCTGTGGGCGAAAAGAGCGTCTTCGGCCAAACGCCTCCTCCTCCTCCTCCTCCTCCTCCTCCCTCCTCTTGAGGGGGGGGGGAGTAGACTCGACGACACGTAGGAGTGGCCCTTCGCCGCAGTGACCTTTGGTGCGGGCCCACTGGGGCCCTCCGATCGCCGACCCGGAGATCCGACGCCCCCCAACAAAAATCAGGAGGGGAAAAAACACACAGACACAATTAATCGTCGATTCCCAGGAAAATATGGGAAAATATGGGAAGTGGGGGGGAAGACAAAAACCCAGAAAATATAGGAAAATATGGGGAATCATTTTATTTGTGTGTATTTATTTGTGTGTCCCAGGGCCCCTTCAAAAAATTAGAGCTGGCGCCTGTTGGCTGGTTTCGGCCTCCGGGGGCCCTCGCTGGTCGAAAAACTGGCCACAGGGAAGTGGTCCAGACCTCCAGGGCCCACCTGGTTTCGGCCTCCGGGGGCCCTCGCTGGTCGAAAAACCGGCCACAGGGAGGTGGTCCAGACCTCCAGGGCCCACGCATCGAGCAACTTGCAGCGGCCGGATGGATGCCTGGGTTGGGCCCCCCGATCGCCGAATACGATGCGATTTGCAGCGGCCTGCGCGCTTGTTTTTGGCCCCCTCGCGCCCCCCTAGAAGCCGCGCACCAAAGGTCACTCTCATACCCAGGGTCACTCTTGAGTGAAGTCGACAGAGGCTTTTCGGCGTCTAGAGTCGGCCACGCGCAGACGGGGGTGGAGGGAGGGGTGAACGCTTCTTAGAAGCAGGCTGCTTCTCAGAAGACGCGGGCCTCATCCATAAATGTAGGGACGGCGCCTTCTAAGGAGCGGCCACCGTCTAAGAAGCCTTCCCCCCTTACCCTACTCCCTTATGCGCACCGCCAAAATAACTCGGGACGTCAAGAGCTTCGGGGCCCGCGCATGGAAAACGTCGAGCCGACGGAGCTCTGCGGCATTCTGGGGCGTCAGGGGGCTTCTCGGGTGGGGCCGACCCACTGGAAAAACACATGCGGCGTTCCAAAAAGGGCCTCGCCTTCGAGGATCGACGGAGTCGCCATCTCTTCCGCGGCGGAAGTTCGGCGGAAGGCGGCGGCAGTGAAGCGAGCCCGCTTCCGCTGGCGGGAGCTCGGCGGCAGGCGGCGGAGGTCAAAGATGCGCCCCCAAGAGATGAGAACGTCTTTGAGTTCAGGGTGTCCGCACTAGGAGGAGGAGGAGGAGGAGGAGGAGGAGGAGGAGGAGGAGGAGGAGGAGAGGGGAGGAGGAGAGAGGAGGAGAGAGGAGGAGGAGGAGAGGAGGAGGAGGGGAGGAGAGGAGGAGGAGGAAGGAGGAGGGGGAGCAGGAGGAGGAGGAGGAGGAGGAGGGAGGAGGAGGAGGAGGAGGAGGAGGAGGAGGAGGAGAGAGGATGGAGAGAGGGAGGAGAGAGGAGGAGAGAGGAGGAGGGAGGAGGAGAGAGGAGGAGGAGGAGAGAGAGGAGAGAGGAGGAGAGGTGGAGGCCCGCACGCTCCCAAGTCAGAGGCCTCCGACGCGCTGCCGTGTCCCAAAGTCGCAGGCCGCACGGGCACTCGGCCTCTGCCCCCTCCGGGCTCTCTGGTGCGGGTGCCCCGGGCCGCTTCTGCGTGTTGACCGTCGTGTTCGATGCTCGTTTTGGGGACCTTCCTGGGGCCCACCTAATGGATCTGTTCGACTCAGGTTCGACTCAAGTTCGACTCAGGTTCGACATAGATTCGACTCAGGTTCGACTCAGGTTCGACTCAGGTTCTACTCAGGTTCGACGCAGCTTCGACACACGAGTGGAGCCAGTGGCTACAGGAAGGTCCCCAGGATGAGCATCTAAGTCGTGGGGCCCCAAGGTCGGGCGCGGAAGAGAGGGGGGTGATGACTAGGGGGCGGGGGGGGATATCATGGCGGGGGCCATGATATCCCAGGACGCCTTGAGGGGCGAGGCCGACGCTGGGGTGGTGTATGCTTTCCCCGATGTCCCGGGAAAACGACGAAAGATGTATACAAGAGGGGGGTGATGACCAGGGGGGGGGATATCATGGCGGGGGCCATGATATCTCCACAGATTTCATGGCGCCTCTTCTTGTTTCATCACGTCCCTGGCCCCCCCGCTGGGCCGCGCACATGCCGCCGGTCATGAATTGCCCCCCCCCCCCCCCTCTTGGACACCCCCTCTTGGCCGCTCCCGACCAAGGGGAGCGGCTTTTCTCTGGATGCGGAGAACGGCGAGAGACCTCCGGCGAGTGGTTGCCAAGGAGTCGGAGGGCTGTTTTGACGTATGCTCGATGCTCCTGGCCCTGCCCCCTCATGTTGCGTTGCATCTTCGGGGGACCTCGCCTGTCTCCCAAATGGGCGTCTTTTCTTGTGCCCGACGCGGGCTCGATGCGGGCTCTGACGCGGATTTGGCTTGGGTTCGACGCGGATACGACACGGAGCCGTTTTGTTGACTGTCGTGGGGCCCGGTAGCGGCTTTTCCGGATGCCGAGAAAGGCGAGAGATCTCCAGCGGGTTGTTGCCAAGAAGTTGGAGGCCTTTGTGTTGACGTGTGTTTAGGAAGACGGTTATCGGGTTGGGAGGATGGGGCTGGGAGAAATCGAAGAAGGAAAAACGCCATGAACAGAAACTCTTGGCGCTCCGCGCGGGTTTCTTGGATCCGCGCTGGGCCCCCCCCCCCCCCCCCCCGGCGGCGCCTCCAGCGCCGCCCCTGGCGCGCTCCGCGCGCCGGGGAGGGGGGTCCAGCGCAGATCCAAGAAACCCGCGCGGAGCGCCAAAAGTTTATGTTTATGGCATTTTTTCTTCTGCTATTCTCGGGTTGGGATCGAGGGCGGACAGAACCCCCAACAGTGACACGGCGATTAGTGAATTGTCCGTTTTCGGCTCTCGAGAGGGCGCCGCGGCCGTTATTTTCCAGGCTTGCGCCCGCCAGGTTTGGGCCTCAGGTCGTTTTCACTAAACCACGGTTTACTAAAGAGAGGTCTGTCCATCCCCGATGGGAGGATGGGGTTGGTAGAAACGAGGGTATCCTTGCCCCTGGGCGGCCGAAGGTATCGTTCATGGCATCCGGGTGCTATTGCTCATGCCCTTCATCCTCCCAGCCCCCTCCTCCCAACACGACAGCTGTCTCCTGATGTGTTCAGTGCTCCTGGCCCTGCTCCCCCTTGTGTGCGCCGCCGAGAGGTGCTGGAGGATCCGCGGGGGTGGCCGTCTCCTCCTTCTCGCTCTGCGCCCTTCTGCTTTTGGTTCCTCCTCCAGAGGGGCAGCGGAGTTCGTTGTTTCTCTATCCGGTTGCCCGTCCCCGCTGTCCCCTCTCGTATCTTCCTGTTCTTCCCTGGTCTGCCGGCCCCCTGCTGGCCAGTGCCTCTCCTTCTCTTCCTCCCCCGCTTGCTCCTTTTATGATTTTGATCCTCTTCCATTCAGCGCTCGCCCCCGCACCGTCGTCTTTCAAAGATGCTCGGGATGCTGCTTCGGCGAATCGTCAAGCTGTGCATGCGGGAAGCGGCAGGCTGCTAGCTGCTGGGGGGCTGACATCCATGCCCCTTCCAGCGCGCGGTCCCCCCTCCCCAGGAGCTGTGGCCCTCTTTGCGCACCTTCCTCGAGGACATTACCAGCCTCGAACGTATCCCTATCCCTAAGATTGACACGCCAAAAGGCGATGACAATCTTGGGGATTCGCCCTCAAAAAATAAGGGAATCCCTAAGATTGGCATCGTGATGAGGAGGTGCCCAGCATAGGGATAGGGATATGTTCCGGGCTGGTAAGGACAGGCTCTTCAAGGGCACCATCCAGGGTGCCCTGCAGAGGCGGGTGCTGAGCTCGGCCGCGTTCGAGCGGTGCTCGCTGGGCGGCTCGCCACCCCGGGTCCGGGGCCTGAAGGCGTTCCGCGACGAGAGCATCCTGGGCTGCAAGGACTCCGTCGAGCTCGCCATGGACATGGACTTCGAGGGCAGCGAGGCAGGCCGGCCACAACTGGGGGAGCTGTGGCCCTTGCCCCACTGGGGGGCCCATCGATTTCGACACCCCATCTCGAGAGATCGTCGATGCGATGGGTTCCCCCAAGGGAGGTAAGGACCACAGCTCCCCCAGTTGTGGCTGGTCGGCGAGGTGGACATCTCCCTGAGGCTCACCCCTGGGCTGTCGGTGGGCGTCTCCCGGTTCAGCATGCGGGGCACCTTCTGCGTGGTGCTGCGCAACTTTGTGCCGAGCGCGCCTCTGATCTCCGGCTTCGCATTCTTCTTCATGAACCGTCCGAAGATCTCCGTAGCTTGGTCAGGAGTGCTGCACGCGCTGCCCGTGCGCCTGGATGCCGTCCAGGAGATTATAGAGACGCAGTTCGCTGCGCACATTGTCCTGCCAAATCGTATCGCCGTCCCTCTGGTCAGCAGCCTGCCCTACTACGCCCTGATGTACCCGCCTCCAGACGGCGTGCTGGAAGTGGAAGTAGGGGAAGCGTTGCACGTCGGCGGCTCTGAAGTGGCGCTCTCATCGAATGTCCTCGGGAAGCTACTGGCAGGCGGCGCGGACAGGGTCCGGACAGTCTACGGCGAGTTCAAGGTGGGGACGCAGGATTGGACCTTGGAGCGTCGCGAGTTGGGCTGCGAGCGCGTCTCATGGGGCCAGGCCCACGCTTTCGTCGTGGACAAGGTCCACGGACAGAGGCTGCTCTTCGAGCTGTGGGGAACTGGCGGCAAGGCCCACCAGCAGCGCCGCCTGCTGGCGACCCTGGAGCTCAGCGCGGCAAGCCTGGTGAACAGCTCGCGCAGGGCGATCCACATGCAGGAGTGGCCCCTGGCAGTCGCGGCGGGTGTGAGCCTGGACAACCCCAGCCTGACGATGAAGGCGACCTTCCGGCCCTTTTTAGGGGAACGCAACACGGCACAAACATAACACATCTGAGGTCCGCGCGGATTTCTTGGATCCGCGCTGGACCCCCCTTCCTGGCACGCTCCGCGCGCCAGGGGCGGCGCCAGAGGCGCCGCCATGGGGCCCCAGCGCCGATCCGAGAAATCTGCGTGGACCTCCGAGTTTTTATGTATATGTCATGTTTCGTTAAGTCGGGCCTGTCCCTCTACAGGAGGAATATTCCGTCAAAAAATAATCAGTGGACGAGTTTTCGACTATTTTTGCTTTTTTTGACTTTTTTAATCTGTCGCCCAAGCGCCCAAAATCCCCCTGTATGGGGACACGCCCGACTTAGATGTTTCGTTCCCCTACTTCTGTGCCAGCACGCCCAGCGGGTCTGCGGCCTTCTCCCCGGGGCCCCGCCTGGTCAACGAGGCCAGCGCCGTGCTGCTCGTCACGCTGGACAGGGTGGAGCAGCTCCCTGATTCCGTCCACGGCTGCGACCTGCACGCCGTCCTTTCGGGCGAGCTCTGAGCCGGGCCTGTCCCTCTACAGGGGGAACATTCAAACACAGTCAAACAACAGTTCTCTGGGGACGATTTTTCGATTCATGTTTAACAAGTTTGAGAATTTGTTGTATACTTTTTACATTTTCGCTCGAAGTCCGCCTGTAGGAGGACATGCCCGACCTCAGGCGAGCTCGAGGCCGACGGCCTGGACTCGCGGCCGGCGGCCGAACTCCAGGCCTACGCCGGCGCCCAGCGAGCGCAGGCGGCGGCCGACCTGGGGGGGAAGGAGCTCCTCCTCCTCCTCCTCCTCCGCCTCCTCCTCCTCCTCCTCCTCCTCCTCCGCCTCCTCCTCCTCCTCCTCGCCGCCCTCCTCCTCCTCCCTCCTCCTCCTCCCCTCCACCCCTCCTCCTCCTCCTTGCTTCCTCCTCCTCCTCCCCCCCCTCCTCCTTCTCCTCCTCCTCTCCTCCTCCTCACTCCTCCAGTCATCTCCTCCTCGTCCTCCCCCCCCCCCTCCCCCTCTCTCCTCCACCTCCTCCACGCTCCTCCCCCTCCTCCCCCCCCTCCGCCCCCCCCCCTCCCCGCGAGCGCAGGAGGAGCAGGTGAGGTTCCTCCTGGAGCTGCCCGCGACCCATGGAGGCAGGCCCCTGTCCCACCAGGGCATCGCGTGGCTGCTCGGGATTCCAGAGGAGGAGGTCGCCGCGTTCGCCGCGCGCCGCTGCGGCGTGCGGGCCACGTTCCAGCAGCAGATGCGGGTCTGGGTGCGCCGCCCACGGGAGGCCACGGTGACCCTGGAGCTGCGCGAGGGCTCCCGCGGCGTCCCGCTGGGGAGGTCCAAGCTGAACGTGGCGCAGCTTCTGGACAGGGAGGATCAGGAAGGAGCCAAAACACACGAACACACAATGAATCGTCGATCCCCCCGAAAAGATGCGAAACTACGGGAGGTGGGGGGAAGGACGAAGGCCCAGAACATGTGAGACAAGATGGGGAACCCCTTTCTTTGTGTGTATTCGTTTGTGTGTCCCAGGGCCCCTTCAGAGGACTGGGTAGAGCCGCTCGGGCGCAGGGTGCTCGACTGGGTCAGCCCCGAGCTGTCCCCTGCGCAGCCGCTCCTGTTCCTCCGGCTGCAGCTGCTCGGCGTCGGCGGCGTGTGCGCCGTGAAGCGCGACTCCTTCTTCTCCGAGGACGCGGCCGCGCTGCTGCAGCACGGGGCGCCCGACCACGAAGAGGGCCCCCCCTGGGCACAGAAACGTACAGTGCCGTTTTTAATACAGTCGGGCCGAGGTGTAAGATCGAGGTCGGTTCGGGGAGGGTACCCTAGTGTTCTTCGTGTTTGTTGGATGTCCCTGTGCATCCTGGGGAGGGTACCCTTGGATGTTCTGTTTGTCTTGGCCGACGGAGGGTCTCATGTTCTTGACGGATGTCCTTCTGGCCTAGGTCCGACTGTACATGCTCCGCGTGCGGATCATGTATTAAAAAATGCAGGGAAGTAGTATTAGAAACAACGATGAGTTCACGCATACATTCCTTCATAGAATTACTTATGAATGAAAAATCCGATGCTTGAAACAAAAATCCCATGCATGAAAAACTGCCCTGCAGTTGCACCTCATCGGTGCCTCTTTCCCTCCCTCTGCCCTCAGCCCTCCCAGGGAGGAGGAGAGGGAGAGGAGGGCGGATGGGGTCGGGGGAGCAGGAGCACCGACCAGCATCCACTGCCCAGCAGGGCACGGAGGTGCGTCCACACAGCCTTCGGAAGTCATCGTCCCATCCGGCCTCACAGGGCACCCACGATTGTCTGGGACGGGCCGTCTTTTCCTGCACTTCGATTTCGGCACCGCCTGATCCCAGGGCTTTACCCCCTCTCGGCCTTGACGTGAGGCCCCGCCTTCTTTTGCCCCCCCTCTGCTAATGAAAGCTGTGCGCGGCCCGCTCAGCTTCTATTGGAAGAGGCTCGCTCTCGACCCGCGGATCAAACAATTGTCTGGGACGGGCCTGAATAGCATCTCCACGGCGCCTCTGGCGGCGCCCCCCAGGGGCACACCGCGCGTCAGGATTTGGGCCAGCCAGGGGTGTTCGACAGCTTCCACCACCACGCCTCCACTAGGGAAACAAGCAATGACATAAACATAACATCTCGGAGGTCCGCGCGGATTTCTCAGATTGGCGCTGAACCCCCTCCGGGGCGCGCGGAGCGCGCCAGGGGCGGCGTCAGAGGCGCCGCCAGGGGGCTCCAGCGCCGATCCGAGGAATCCGCGCGGACCTCCGAGTTTTTATGTTTATGTGAATGTTTGTTCCCCTATCCGCGGCCTGCTGGCGATGGATGCGTGACGCCTCCAGCAGAAAGGATACACTTATGGGGGCACATCCGAGAAGACATCGCCCTGCCAGCAGGTATTTTCCACGGAGGTGCCGCATCCTCAGAGAATCCTGGGGACGCGTCTCGGAAAGTGCAAAAGGTCGATGTCAGACGTGCCCCCACACATATCAGACACAAGTAATCGTCGATCCCCCAGGAAGGCATGGGAGAATCTGGTAAGTGGGGGGACGACGAAAAAAACCCAAACGTGTGGAACATATGGGGGGTCCTTGGATTTGTATGCATTTATTTGTGTGTCCTTGGGCCCCTTTAGTATATCTTAGAGCGTCATGTGTTATCGTCTTTGCTAACCACCAGCAAGCACCGCCACGCCTCCACGGGCCAGAAGGTGGCGGATGCGCGCGCGGTGCGAAACGCGAATGTCAAGTGGGTGACCTGCAGCTCCCTGGAACAGAAGAAGCCCAGACCACAGAGGTCGCACAAGCAGCACTGCGCGTTTCGCGCTAGGCCGAGGGACCCCAGTACAATGTTGCAGCGACCAGCTTGCGAAAATTTAGTGCATTTCATTTCTCGTGCCTCCGATATTGCAACGGCTGCATGGAGCACGGACCAGAAAGTCGCATGCCGTCCAGGGCCTCCTCGCGAGAAACTCTCCGGCCGCCTTTTCAGGGCGACCGGATATTTTTTCGGGCCACCAGAAAGCAGGTCTCACTCCATCCCGTGCCGATGCCGCAGAACGAGTGCCGATTTCGTGATGGGACCGCTCGAAGGTGGAGGATCCAGGATAGAGGTAGGGGGCCACATGCGAGCCCTACCCCTGCCCCCCACGATTTCTGAGGCGGAGGGTGGGGTTCACTTCACTTCACTTCGCTCGCATGTGGCCCCCTGAGGTGGGAGATCGAAGATCCAGGATCGAGGATTCCGGACGGATCGAGGGCCGCAGAGCGAGGGTCGATCGAAGAGCGAAGACCAAGGGGGCGGTTGTTTTTGTGAGATGCCGATCCTCACCTTCAAATCCAAGAGGGTAATATCAAGTCGGGCCTGTCCCTCTACAGGGGGGAATATTCAAAAGTAGTCCAGAAATAGTCTGGGGACTATTTTTTGATTATTTGTTGACCAATTTGGAGCATTTTTTTACTATTGTAAATTTTCCCTCCAAAATCCCCCTGTAGGTGGACAGGCCCGACTGAAGGGTAGCAGAGTGCCCACCACCTCCACCATGCCAGCGCCGGCCTGGCGGTGCTGGGCGCTCTCTTCCTTCATCGGGAAGGATGTGCCTCGGCTACTGGGATTACGATGATGGTGATGATGGTGGTAATGACGGTGATGATGAAGGGTATGATGATAACCATGGAGCCGACTGGATCGCTTATGGTATTGATGACGATGCCTATGATGATGGTGATGGTGATAGTGGAGATGGGGGCGATGATTATGATGATGAATTTGATGATGGTTAGTTGTGACAATGGAGATCATGATGATGATGGAACTTTGGATATCACCATACAAGGGGGGGGCATGGGCGAGGGGTCTGACTAGAGCTGTCTTGGAGGGTGACAGGGGGGTCTGGTCTGTTTCGCTGCGAAATATAAAGTAGTGTTGATGGCGTCGGCGATGCCAAGGGCAATGCTGATGAAGATTCTTGCGATGATGCTTATTTGGGATGTGGCGAGTACGGCGGTTATTCTATGAATGTATGAAGAAGAAGCAGATGGTGATGCTGATATTGCGATAGTTGCGATGATTGTTAGGAAGATGATGGTGGTGATCATGTTGATGGCGATGATATGCGGAAACACAGTGAGACATACCATTACAGTCAACATTGGTAGAAATGATGAGCAACGTTCCAAGGTTCCCCTTGCATGCATACTCCTTCGGCCCGCCCTTGGCAACTTCCGCTGGCCAGCCCCGTAGGATGCCCTTGGGGCGGGCTGCATCCTTCAGTTGCGTGGCGCGATGGCCCTCAGGGCCAAGCCTACAAAAGATGCGCGATGGGCAGGGCATCCTTGGCCATCCTCGGGGTCATTCTTTGCCATCCTTCCATTCACGAGGGTCGTGGCCCCGAGGATGCCCGACAGGCCGGGCGCGTTTGCTCATCCTTGGGCACGTCTTCCTTGCCCTCCCGCTCACGGGTGGGAAGCGGGCCTGAGGATGCTGCATCGGCAGGGCGCCCTTGGCCATCCTCCGCCCTACTTTTGCCGTCCTTTCATTCGCGGGGGGCCGCGGCCCCAAAGATGCGCGACGGCCAGGGTGCCTTTGCTCATTCTTGGGCACGTCTTCCTTGCTCTCCCACTCACGGGTGGGCGCGGCCCTGAGGATGCTGGGTGGGTAGGACATCCTTGGCCATCCTCCGCCCCGTTGTTGCCGTTTCTCCCTCCTCTCCGTCCTCCTCTCCTCCTTCCCCCCACCTCCTCCTCCTCCTCCACCTCCTCCTCCTCCTCCTCCTCCTCCTCCTCCTCCTCCTCCTCCTCCTCCTCCTCCTCCTCGTTTCTCACTACCTCCTCCCTCCCTCCTCCTCCTCCTCCTCCTCCTCCTCCTCCACTTAGCTCTTCTGCTTCAGGCGATTTGTGTTCTGAGTTTGGACGTGCGAATTTAATAAGGCCGTTGCGCGTCCGAGCTTTTCTCCCAGGCCACACGGCATGGCAGGCGATGCCCTCCCTGCTCTGCCAGCCGCGCCATGTCACAGCGTCGAGCCCCCAATAAGCCGGCCGTTGGATAATGGCGCTTCGGCATATGCGGCTGCGCCAACAACCGTGGTATCATGAGCATTGCAGGGCCCGCTGGACGGGAGTGCGGAAGGTCAAGGAAAGGGGCAGCCCTCCTTGGCCGCAGCGTTCCAGTGGGTCTCTCGGCTATGATACTCCTTTTCTTCCTGGCCCTCAGTCTGGTGGGAATGGTGGCGCGTCCTTCGGCTCCTTGGGCTCTCCGTCGATGGCCTTGACGCGAAGGGGCTCGAGTCTCTGGTGTCCATCCGCTGGCAAGCAGGGCAACGAGCGTCTCGCCAAGGGGCACACCTCGGCGTGGAGCACTTTGCTTGCCAAGACCGAGCCCAAGCCGCCCACTGCTGTCCAGGTTCAAGCCAGTCAGTTGCACAGTCGTATCCACTGGTTGGAAAGGAAGCTCGAAAACAGCTCCACCAATTGGATCGGTGGCGCGAGGATCTTGCAAATCAGCAGCGCTTGTGTGCTGAAGCATTCGATGACACTGCGAGGGCAGGCGCGACGTACAAGGAGATGGTCGGCCAGATCGCCCAAGGTGTTGCCCCTGCTCTGGGTGATGTTGGTGGCAGCAAGTCGGCAGCTCCGAACAAGGTCTCTCTTTCGGCACTTCTGGAGGCTGGCGCCGCGGATCGGGGACCACACGCGAACCCTACCCCTACCCCACCCTCCCCCTCGGAAATCGTGGGGGGTAGGGTTCGGGTTCGGGTGTAGCCCCCTAGCGGAGGAGTTTTTCGAGGTCGACCTGGTTCCCGACCCCCCCCCCATGGGCGCGAGCCCTCGGCGGGGGGCCAGGCCCAGCTGGAACGGCGCAAGCAGGCGCCCCGGGAGGGCCTCTCGAAGATGGCGAAGGAGCTTCTGCGGTGCTCGTGCAGATCTGTGGCGGATCCGCAGCGTGCACAGGGATCACGCTCGGAGGCTGGCCACGAAGAGGCGTCGTACTGGTGTCGACCCAGCTGGAGCTGGAGGCGGCGATGGAGCTCGAGCTGGCATGGGCCCAGCTGGCGCTGCTGAAGCGGGTGGAGGCGCGGAGAGCCATGTTCCATCTGAGGCCTTTGCTGCGGCTGCTGCCGGCCAGGGAGGTGGATTCCCACACCAAGTCCAAAGCTCAGGTCTTCCAATCCCCCTCCCCGCCTTCTGGCGTGGAGGGGAAATAATGGCACGAACGACTTTTAGTAACGGCAGTCCTGCTGGTGCCAGAGTGGCGCTGGTCGGAGACTGCGGCGCTCTTTCATGCAGTCCGTCTTCAGCGTCCTCTGTCGGCGCTGATCTCTTTAGTTTGTTAGCCGACATGCCGGCGCCAGCTGGCCAACGCTCCCGCGAGTTAGATTCGTTCTTTCTGGTAGTCACCACGATGATTTGCAACAGCTATGGGACTGTAAGGGGCTGGATCTTAAAGAGTGAGTCGTCCCATGTCATCCTCTTGCAAGAACGCCACTTGCTCCAGCACCAAGCAGTTCAAAGAGCTGTTCGCCACTGTTGTAATGCTGGTTGGAAATTTGTCTGGGAGCCTGCCATTCGAAGCCCGAGGGGGGCACGTCGGGCGGCGCGGCGGTTTTGGCCAGAGATGTCTTGGGACTCCATCCCCCTCCTGGTTGGCTCCAGATAGTGGCTGGCCGCGCCACGAGCGCTACTTTGCATCTGCCCGGTGGTCTGCCGACCACCTCTGCCTCTCTCCGCGCATATGACTCGCAGGGCACGGCCGCCCGCCGGATCGATCTAAAGGAGGTCGGCTCCCACCTGTCGCCGGTCTCGGGCCCGCGTCTCGCAGGTGGTGATTTCAGCGTGGACCACGAGCAGGTCCTCGACTCAGGCCTCGTGGAGAAACTCAAAGGAGAGCTGGTTTCCACAGGGCCGCCCACGTGCGGGAAGTCTTCAGCTCGGCGGCGACGATAGGGGCGACCCAGGGGCGGGCATTGCACGTATTCGCCCGGGAGCCTTGTCGAAGACATAGATCATCGGCGCATCTGAATACATGTATTGCTCCCCCCTGGCGGTTCGCCCCTCTCGTCGCCTCCGATCAGCATCCTTGATTTCTTCGCCACGCCTGGAGGTTTTGCCCAAAGGGATCGCCAAGGTCCATGAGTGCCCCAATGGTGCCTTCAGCCCCCGTGTGGCTATGTTGATCGAGTCTCGCCCCTCAGCTCTGTCGTCTTCGAGCCTTCGGTTTTCGGACGCCTCCCAGTCTTCCCGTGGTTGCCCGTCCTGGCCCTCTTCCGCGTCCTCCGGATTTCGGCGAGAGTATCGCGATTCTGGATATGGGAGAGAAGGTCCTCGCGTCGCGCTGCTCTCCTAGGTTGGACTGGCTTCTGCGCGGTGCCTGCGCGCAGGGGGCTGGCAAGTCCGGAGCCGAGCTCGGGGCCGTCTTCGCCGTGGATCCCCCCTCACACGGGCCAGGGGCAGGGGCCCCGAGGTTGTCTGGCGTTCCACTCTCAGGGGCGGCTTCCGGCAGATTCGTCACCTCCAGCCCCATGCTCTTCGCTGGGTGGCAGCTCGTTTTGAAGCCGCGGTGCATCTCTCGCGCTCTGCCTCGGCAGTGGACGTTCGCTCGCCCAGGCGGCGTTGACCTGGCGCGTTTCCTCGCGGATGTTCTTCGCGAAGCTTCTGTGTGCACTTGCGCGCGTCTGGTTGATCGCAGAGGGCGCCTCGACAACGTCCAGGAAGCTCTTGCGGGCTGGTCTGGGGAGCGTTTTTCTTTTTGCGTTTCTGGGGGGAGTTGGGGGATTTGCACTTGGCCCAGCAATCCATCGTGAACGCGTGCATCTCCGTGCCCGACGAGCTTGCGAAGCAAGAGTGGCACTCCTGGCGGCCGGGGGAAACCAACCAAGAGGCCAACAAACAAAAACGCTCGCACCGCTACTTGGGCTCCCCTTTCCTGGCCCCCACTTCCACCACTTCTTCTCCTCTGAGGGGGCGGTGGTTACTGATCCCCAGAGTCTCTTTATGCAGGAATCCATTCGACGTGGTAAGTTGTTCAGGAGGGGAAAAACACACAGACGCAAGTAATCGTCGCCTCCTAGGAAAATATGGGAAAATATGGGCAGTGGGGGGGAAGACAGAAACCCAGGTTTTGTTTTGTGTGCGCGTGTGTGTGTGTGTGTGCATTTCTTTGCGCGTCCTGGGGCCCCTTCAGTTGTGGCAGGTGCGGGTCGCGAAGCCCCGCGCCAAGATTTGCGCGAGGCTCTTGCCCTGCCGCCTCTTTCGGCTGACGGCCTTCGAGTGTCCTCGTCGGGCCATGCCCCGAGGGGCCAGCCATCTCGGCGGGTTTTTTCTTGCACGTTCGCCATTGCCAGTGCACGAGCGGCGACAGTCTGAATACTTTGGCGTGCGTTTGTTCAGGCTCATGGACAGAGAGGTCGGGGGCGTTCCTGCCCAGCTCCAGGCCGCGGTGGTCGCGTTGCTCACCGAGGCTGCCGGTGGATATCGGCCCATCGGCGCGTTTCCTTCCCCCTGCAAGGTCTGGGGCAAGGCCCGCAGGTCCCTGCGTGAATAGTGGGGGCAGTCCAGCGCTCGCGCGCACTCCTCGGCGGGGAAGTGCAGAGCGGCCTTGGGCGCGGTTTGGAGGCGGAGCATTCGTTCGGAATCGGGAGTGCGGTTTGGTCTGTATTCCTGTTCGACTTCGCGGGGCATGTGCAAGCATTGCGAAGAGATCTGCTCAGAGGCCCTTCGTCTTCGGGGCATTCGGCGCGGTTCCCCTCTGGCACTGTTGAACGTGGGCAACGCCGGTTACCGCGGCCCTCGCCGCGCGTCTCTCGCCAGCGCCGCTGCCGGCCCTCATTTCGCCACGACGGGGGATATGGCGGGTTGCAGCGCAGGCGCCGCGCTCATCCGCATCCATTCCCTCGACGCGCCTCAAATTAGCCCGCGCGCTCTCAACGGGGTGGGCCGCCCACCCATGTGCTCTAGGGGGGAGGAGGAGACCTTGCGCCAGCTCATGAGTTTGAGCGCCCGCATCGACGATGCCAATCTCCCGGCCATAGGATCACGGAGGTACGTGATTGATCCGATATTGCTCATGGCGTCTCTCCTCAACAATGCGATTTGCTCCATGCTGGGCAACCGCGTCGCCCTAGACGGCGCTGCGCTGATCCGTTCCCGCCCCTTCGTGGGGAAGGCTCTTGAGGCTCGGTTGGGTAGTCCCAGCGTGGCTGGCGGCCCTCTGCCGTGAACCTGGGGGTGGGCGGCTCCACGGGCGCGGCTTCCGGATCGGACGAGGGGGGTCTCAGCTGTCCAATGGCCTTGGCATCACTCGGACGTGTGTATTTTTCCTTCGGCGAGGACCATCGAGGACCATCCTTGACCATTTGGCGAAAAAACCACGCACGAAACCAAAAAACACAGAGGGAATGGACGTCCGAGCGATGGCAGGTGGCGCCCTCAGAGGGGCTCACCTCAAGAAAGCGGTTTGGAGAATCAGGACTTTGAGGGGGGCACTTTGGGCGCAGGACGCTCGAAGTGTTTGCCTCGGGCCTCCTCCCCGCCTGCATCCACGGCTCCGAGGTGGTCGGGATGTCTTCGGGTGAGATCCTGGAGCTCCGGAAGGGGCGTGGCTGCCGCGCGGAGCGCGCGGCCTCGGGCAACCGAAGCCTCGCGACGCTCTCTGTCTCTGTGATGGGGTGGCCCTCATTGGCACCGCCCACCAAACCACCCCAACCCAACCCGAAGGCCCCAATTTGCCCTCCATTTCGAGTTGGGGGGGGTCGGGGAACGTTGATAAAACACACATGAAGCTCGTACCCCCCCCAACCCGAAATTCGAGTCTTCGGGTTGGGTTGGGGTGGTTTGGTAGGTAGTCAAATTGGCACGCCCCGGCGGCCCCCATCGTTCGCATCTGAGAATAAATCTAGCCCTTGAGGCTTCACTTGTTCAGGGGTTGCCTCGATTGGCCGTTCATGCGCAGGGCCTGGGATTCTGTTTTCGGGGGTGCTGAGAAGTCGGACGCTTTCCTGAAACAGCATCGGGCCCCATTTCTGTCATGTGCCTGCCCCCGGTCCGCACCGGATGGTCGATGGAAAACCTGGTGACGTGTTAAGATGATCAAGGCAATGCGTATTCGTGTGCTTTGTTAAGCCCGCAGCTCATCAATACGTGTTTATGTGCAGCCGTTCTTCGCCAGCTGGAGCGCGAAGCTCTTCCCAAGCTTGTCCAATGCGGTCTTTTCGATGGAGTCGACTCGTCGGCCGAATCTGTTTGGCTTGTGGCGAGTTCAGCAGGCGCCCATCGCTGGGCGATCCCTAGACTCTGCGTGGATTCGATCACCTCGGCCTTGCGGTCGAAGACATGGTCTGCGTTCGAGGAAGGCTGTCCACGCACGCGAAAGCTAAGGGATACCAGGTTTCGGAACGCAGCGCCTGTGCCGAACTCCGAAAGGAGTCGGTCAGCAACGATGTTGTTTCCTTGTCTCTCTCTCTCTCAATCTCTCTGCAGGGGAACCTAGGCCCGTGGATATGGTCGTCTTCAACTCGGGCACGTTCCCTCACCCTGGTGACCTTGCCCCTGGGCCGCTGAAGCAAAATTGGGATGGACCGCATCGTCATGGAGTATTTCAAGGGAGGAGGCATTCCAGGAGCTGCCCCAGCCTACGGCTTGACCTGACCTGGCCTCGTCCCTGTTGCAGGAGGCCAGGGATACATAGATGCCCTGAGATGCATGTGGATGGCACTGGCCGCGGGATCCATGACGCTCTCGCCCCCAGGATGCGGAGGAGGAGGAGGAGGAGGAGGAAGAGGAGGAATCATGCACGAGCTATCTACGCACTGCACAGACTTAAACATCGCGTCTGTTCTTCAGGAGGAGGAGGGTCAAGTCTCTGGGGGAATGGGCGACCTTTGGTTTTTTGGATCGCGTCTTTCTGGGCGGCCGCTGTGTCAGGTCGGCCGTGGAAGAGTTCGTCGCGTGCCGGTTGGGCCTTTTGGTGAGGGCAGCTGATAATGGCGCCCTCCTCGGATGGTGTTATGGGCCCGTGTTCTCCTGGCGCCCCCAGACCCCGCAAGTGGGAGAATTCTCCTCGCTTGCGAGGAGCAGCACGAGGAGGAGGAGGAGGAGGAGGAGGAAGAAGAGGAAGAGGAGGAACAGGAACAGGAACAGGAACAGGAGGAGGAGGAGGAGGAGGAGGGGGAGGAGGAGAGGGGGGAGATAGGTGAGGAGGAGGAGGATGAGGAGCAGGAGGAGGAGGAGAAGGAGGAGGAGGAGGAGGAGGTGGGGGAGGAGGAGGAGGACGAGGAGGAGGAGGAGGAGGAGGAGGAGGAAGAGGAGAAGGAGGAGGAGGAGGAGGTTTAGATGATCCCGTTGTCCTCTATTCTGACTGTGTTCGTGTGGTCTCTCTGCGTGCGGTCGGGCTCCCTTGGAACGTCTCTCGGGGAAGAAGGCCTACGCTGGCTGGGTCCCGGAGGGCTTCTCGGGTGCCTCGGGGAAAATTCGGGACGCAGTGAAAGTCGCGGCCCATAAGGAACTCGACGACCCAGATATCATGGCGCCAACATCGAAGACCGAATTTCGCTCGGAAAACACACTGGGATGGGCCTGGATTGTCCTGGAGAATTTCGCTCCGGATTTCGACGTGAATTTCGTGCGGATTTGTTTGGGCCAAGAATGAAGATTACAAACAATCCACGTGAAATTCACCTCGCTTTTCGCTTGCCGTTCTTTCGGAGTTTTGCATTGGCAGAGACCCACGCAACAATCCGCTGCAGCACGACACATTTATGGCGGGGATTGCTTCGCAGCGCAGGCGGGGGGGCGCCGCTCCCCCCCGCCCCTCCGATCTCGAAGTCCAGGGGCAGGATCAGCTTCTACCTGCGAGCGAGTCCGGCTGTGGTCAAGCTGGCTGGCATCAGCGGCGCCGTAACGGGTACTCACTAACGGGTACTTTGGAAAGTTGCCGAAAGTTGCCACTTTAGGGCCTCTTTCTGGCATTGCCGCGTTGCCCACATCGGAGAGGGTTGGGTTCGCTGGGTTACTGGCCAAAGTGCCCGTTAGTGGAGTCCCCGTTAGAGGGACGTTGATTGCAAGGTTTTGCCTCTCTGGCCTCAGTGTGACGCGTCCGAGGCTGGGACTGTCAAGCCTTCTCCTCGGCCTCGTGCTGACACCTTGGTCCACGATTGGACTTGGGTCAATTCTTTGTGGCACCGTCGAGTTTGCCTCCGAGGTAAGCGCGGCGTTGGTCGCCCGCCGCCAGGGAGATTTTCCAAGTCCCCCCGATTGAATATTGAATTGATTGTTCAGATGAGATGAAGCATCGGTGCGCTGTTGCCGTCGAGAAGGCCCGCGGTGAAACAAACCCTCGTCCTCCTCCTCCCTCCCTTCTTCCTCCCTTCCTCCCTGTTCCGTCCTCCTCCTCCTCCTCCTCCTCCTCCTCCTCCTCCTCCTCCTCCTCTTCAAGCTCGGCAAGCACGGGTGTACACTTAATGTACCCTTTGCATCCTTCGGCTTCGGGCCGTGCCCCTTTTTCAAGCCCCCTGCATCCGTGCCGCGCAT